>JAVQJS010117169.1:0-11617 GCA_036024795.1 Galaxias rostratus | reverse complement strand
CCCCCCCCCCCCCCCCCCCCCCCCCCCCCCCCCCCCCCCCCCCCCCCCCCCCCCCCCCCCCCCCCCCCCCCCCCCCCCCCCCCCCCCCCCCCCCCCCCCCCCCCCCCCCCCGCCCCCCCTGACCCGAAGCAGTCTGGCTGCGTTGCTGACAATATTATTGAATTGGAAAATATTTGGTCTGAATTTTTCCTGCATGTCACACAGCAAAAGTACAGAGCCTTTGGTGGATAGCCTGCCAATTCCTGCCACTAAGAGAGAGAGAAAAAAGTGTTTGTTGCAGCTAGTTGTCTGCAGAGGTTATAATACATTTTGTTGAATTTGGTGATTTTGAGCACACATTGGTACTGGAAACTATTTAAAGCTTGTCACCTTCTAGCCAGTAAGACAAAGAGATTCAACTCACTATTTTTGTTGACTGTGAGGTTCAAGAGTGAGGGCCCCTAGCTCGATTTAGTACGAATGATATGGTAATTTCAAAAGGGTAATGGTCTCCGGACATGTATGGTGCCGCCACTAGAAGTCACACGGGACAGCTTTGGGGTTTAAAAGAAATCGATCATTGCACAAACTGGAATGTACATTCTTTTGGAGATACTGAAAACACTTTTTGAGTAGATAGGTGTACCTTCCCAATCCCTCACAAACTGAAAACGTACACAAAATTACCTTGCACAATGTACCGCCTCTTCACTGTATTTCAACCGATCTTTGGACAGCCCTGTGACACTTAAAAGTCCCAGATATTGACATTCGCTTTGTCCAATCAGATGCAACAAAGCCAACGTAGCTGGTTTGTCAGCCAAGTGAGCCAACCCCAGACAGCTGAGATGTCAGACAATGCTGAATCCACAACAGCGCAAGCTAAAGAAGACGAAGAATGCCCAGGAGAAACACAAAAAGAAGAACCTTCCACTCCACAACCCCCAGTTGAAGATTCGGCGATTGCCGATGACAAGAAAAAAAGTAAGAAATGTGCTATTACAATTCAAAAAGAAGTAGAGGGTAGAATAATTTGTTTTCATGCTAGCTAGCATATTTGTACCCACTTCCGCAAATGTCGTTGGGGAGAAAGTGACTGACAGCATAACAAGCCAATAGAATATTAAAAGGAATTTTGAAAACAACAAATTTACGTTAAGAAAGGTAAAAAAAAAAACAGATCAAAGCGGGGGTTGTATGTAAAAGTGTCGTTTGGTTGAATAATTTACTTTCACAAAGCACATCATTATAACTCAGGTTTAATAGTCCTAATGCATCATTAAAATGGATTGCAGATTAGGTATTTTGTGCGAGAATATATTGCTGCACAAACGTGGCTTGACAAAGATCTGTCTTGCTCTGACGTTAGGTCATCTACGTGTTATGCCCACGCAGTTCTCATTTAGTAGATGATGCATCGTAGAGTTAGACATTCAGTCCATTTCTCTTTACTGTCAACCGTTCATTTTCCAACACTATTACATCCCACAACTCCCATGCATCTTCATATCCAATTTTTTTTTAATGGTGTCTGGATATGGTCCTGATTAAGTTTAAGACAATTTGACAAGTTGGTTGATGTTTTCAAATGTCTTATTATCTCAACCTTTCTCTTTTTAGTTGATGTGCTTTTAAAGGCCGTGGGAGATGCTCCTATTATGAAGACCAAAAAATGGTCAGTGGAAAAGGGGAGAACTGTGCAGTCACTCTCTCAGTTTATAGCTCGCTTCCTTAAGATGGAAGCCAATGAACAACTGGTAAGGTCTCCCTTCCGAAATGATCAAATTGTTTAAGATTTATAACAGTAGATGGCAATTGTGAGGGAATTATATTTTTCTTTGTTTCAGTTTATCTATGTCAACCAGTCTTTTGCCCCTTCGCCTGACCAAGAAGTTGGCGTACTCTTTGAGGTGAGTGACAAAATGTTACAGTAGCACAGCATTAATTTTCCTAACCAGAGCAACCATAATCTGTTCATGTAATAGCTTTGTTTAGAGTCAGCCCTAGCTTCATGCTCACTCTGAGTGGCATTTTGGTCAGATAATTTAATAAAGACAAGATTTAATACGGATATACAGGCTAATTTACTCATAATATTAGAGAATTTAGGTGGAGCCGAGTCTTAGGTTTCCCTATGAAAAAGAATTGGATTCTGCCAGTTTCATGATAGACAAAGTAAATCCACCAGTAGATGGCACTGGATACAAGGAGCTTTTCTGAACAGTGCATGAAGTTTGGCTACTAAAAAGGAGCTATACACTTCTAGATACTCATTGTCAAACCAACCATTACCATGAAATAGAACCTTGTAAAGATTTAAACACATAGTTTCAATCCAAGGGTTCTTGTTTAATTTCGCTCTTAAACTGATTTTGTTGAATGCTCTACAGTCACCGCATTAGAAGCACTCTTGTTAGTTTACTTTCATTTCGTAATGTCCAAAATCTTGACAAAATGCTATACTCTGTTTTACACACTCTTTTTTTCTCACTCTGATTTCTAGTGTTTTGGCAGTGATGGGAAGTTGGTTCTACATTATTGTAAATCTCAAGCCTGGGGTTAACCCTTTCAACCTTAACGTCGACCAGGAATACACAGAGACACTAAAGTAATAAAAGTCTGAAATCAAAATCTGGAGGCCTAGTTACACCACTGTAAAAGTGTCTTTATGCCGATATGAAATCAAATGCATATAAATGTATCAATGTGAATTCATTTGAACTTGCTTTGTTATAGCTACCATGCTGACACCTTCCTAGGACCTACTTCAATGTTTGTAGGATTTACTCGTCTGATCAACTACACCTTCATTGTAAATTACTAGGTTGTATCCCTGATTAGTCAATTAGTCTTGCTAATTCTTACATAATTAATTTTAACTGAAGACCTGTTCCCTCTTTCCATTTTCTTCTGTACATTACACACTGTAAATAAATTGTTGTTTATATTCATGGCTTCTTACTCTTTTGAGAAAAATAATTTGTTTTGAGCAGACAGCTGGAACACTGCTTGCTGCAAGGTTTGATTTGTAATGATAGATGGAAATATTTGGTTATATATAAATATAAATTTAATAAATATTAGTTGGTTTATTCCTAACACTAAATTGAACAAAACAGTGAACAGATTAAAATGTCAAGTAATATCCTCACTCACTGATAGCGTGGGAGAACTGTCAAGTGAGGGTAAAAGTTAAGTTATGGCATAAAAAAAACTGAAGGGGAACGACAGATCAAGGGGAGAATGATGGAGAGAGGGAGAGAAAAACGGAACTGCAGTAACAGATGGACTTAGAGGGATTACATGATTCGGGATGGGTCTCTGACACAATTTCCCAAGAAAGACTGTGAGGCAAAATGGAAGCAGGAAGACGGACAGTCTCCCACAAATTTCAGTCTATGGGCGAGCAGGATCGAAACGGGTGCCGCTGGAAAGGTAAGATGCACGGCTGCTTCTGTTGCATTCACAATTATTAGTTATAGACCCGGGGAAGAGGGAAAGTGTTGTGGCAGACTGATGAGGAGGGGAAAAGTATGATGAGTGGGAGATGGAAGAAAGGAATTTGTTATCAAGAAAGGTCTGATAATGTGAAAGTAAGACCATATGAAAACCACCAAACTGATTGGCAACTAGACATGTTGAGGCTGGACGCGTTGTTAAAATTTCTGGTATTATCATATTGTCATATAATGGACACTTGTCATTTTGTGAGCCTAGAGGTTGCATCCCCATTCTTGTTAAAATAGAGAATTTTGAACATAATAGTCTTTCTTAATAACTGGTGTTTTTAATTTTGGGGGTCAGTAAATCATAAAAAAAAAACTACTCACCAGTTTTGCCAACCTTAAATGTGAATACTGTGACCCTTAATATCTCTTAAGTAGCCTAAACAGTGACGGAACCTCATAACTATAAAAAAATACTGTATAGAGAGCATCTTAAGAAAAACCAGTTTAAGTTGTTCTAGACATTTGTGTGGTTATAAAATAAACTTACTGTTTAAAGTGCTGGATTTTTTTTCAATTCTTTCCATCTGTTTTCATAGATAATATAGTTGATTTATTGAATTGCAGATATTTATAATTACTTAAAATCAGATTTTTTCATATACATATGTATGTTTTGTTGTGTGTGAGAATTAATGTTTTGGATGGTTACCAATATGTTCACTCCTTTACTTTTAAGGTTTAAACACTGACACGGAGCAACAGTGACACCAGGCAGTGGCTCAGGGGCCGGTTTCACACTAAAAAACACCTAACACAAACAGACGAAAGCAGATTAAAAGGGGATTACCAACAAAATTTGATTTAGATCAAAGGCTTACCCAATAATTTCATCAAAAAAGTAATCTGTTGATTTTCCTGCCCCATCATGTTCTCTACTTAAGGTTCAGTAGAACAGCCCACTGTGAGAAGAGGAAGCCAACCATAATGTCTTAATCAGAAAGTAGGAAGTTGTAGCTCACAACTATGTGTGTGTTACTAATCCCTCTCAGTGTACACACAAAACAACTGGTGGAGATAATAACCTTGACTATGACCCATATCGGCTCCTAAAGCTCAAGTGGTCACAGATCATCTGTTACCCCCCCTGCTGTAATTGACAGATTTGATTATGTGCTCTCCACACAGTAGGAGCTAATCTTAATTTGTTAGTTTTTTCCTTATGTATGATGGCCTCCACATGCTCCGACAACCACGTGGATATTGCATTATTGGAGTATCGCTTTTTTTTTTACAATCTCATTGAGATTGCTGAGCTTAAGTGAAACAGATGTGTTTGGAGCAGGAAAGGCATAGAACAGCCGAGTGGAAGTCAGGGATCTAAACACCCGGTCATCCATAATAGGATAACACAGAGCAAAGCGTTCCAGACAGACATATGTTCTTACATTCAACAGTTTTTTCTCCCTTGTTTGATCCTTCCGCCTTTAAATCTTGTGTGTTCATTTGGCTGTCCCATCTGTCATTTCTTTCCTCGATCAACTTCAAAGAGCCTTTTCTTTCTAGTTTCTCTTGTCCCAGCACAGCTGTCTTTGTGATGGACATTATCAGTTATTCTGTTTTCTTATATCCTGGAGTGTTACTGTGGTATTCCTTAATCTTAAACAACTGTCCCACCTCCTTTTAGCCATTAATCTACAGGGTTGGGGTTTCACTCTTCCTTAGGAACCTTTTACCTCAGTGATTTAGATCAACATCCTCTTACTAGAATCTTACTTTTATACTAAAACTACCAGGCTGTGTTCAAGTCACATCCGTTTCCTTTCATACCCTCAGAGCGTCCTTTCTTTTCCTTTCTCCTTTATCCCTTCCTCCTCTTTACACCTACCTAACCACCCCCCACACCTCCTTTCTGTGGCCATGTTGGAAAGCCTGTCTCGACGTTCCCGCTCTCTGTTGTCCCTGTCCCTGACCACTCTGGCACTGGCTCTATCCATCCTGGCTCTCTGCACCTCCTATTGGTGTGAAGGCACCCACAAGGTGGTCAAGCCCCTTTGCCTCTCGCCGGTCAAGATGAAGAACTGTGGCCAGAACAACAGTGAGCCTTACACCACAGGTACTGTTACATGGAATCCTACCGTTTCACTCTCGTGTTTGTCACCACTGTTGAATGTCAAAGCTCTTACTACAGGTATAGATCTAGCTCTATGGTTCCTCCTTCTAACTTAAAGCTAACAATAATCACTTTAAACAGGAATATACCAAAATATGGAAACCTACCAAAATATGCTGTGTTGAAATGTTTACTTGAATTTATTTGCGGATACTTGAATTTAGAGATCTGGGACATTGGGCAAACATTCTTGCATGTCAAACACACAAAATCCACGGTAAACAAACGAGTAAAAACAAATACATTGAAATAGTCTTTGTTGTTGTTGTGTGTGTTGCATAATGTTTTATGCTTTGTCAAGATTATCACTACGTCTCAAATTGCATGCTTCTACTTTTTTATTTTGGCCAGTACATCAGTTGCACTTGCAAAGTTGCAAGCATTTTTGTCACAGTACAAATTATTTTTCTTGCTTACTATATAGTATGGTAGGATGGGTATTGAGTCAGTTACACACCAAGTTTACGTTCCAAATGGATTACGGGCAATAATGAATTCCTTCGCTGTTGACAGTGATAAGGAAATCAAAACTGACCAGATTACTAGAGCTACACCTTGCTGTGTACAAACATGGGATTGTAAAGCATGTGGTGCTAGGTGTTGAGTAATCTGTTCTGCAACAGTTTGATTGAGATGTAATTCGGCACCATTAGGCAGTGTATGAGCTAATATTGTTGCAAATAGACTGTGTTTAGTATGAGTACTGTATTTTTCAAATCCTTAAATGCCTTTTATGTTCATAATAGAAGAGTATAATAATTATAACTTCATGTGCCGCCTTTCAAAAAAGGGTTATGAGGTGCATAGAGCTCATGCTCCAACACCATAAAAGGCTAAAGAGAATTTGTCTGTTGAAGTATTTGACTAGTATCTGACCAGACTCTGCTTTGAAAGTTATTTCCCCTGATAATCGTTCCCACCGTTCCTGTGCTAAAACCAATACCTGGAAATAATCTGCAATAAAATGTTGTTTTTTTTGACCTGATTGTTTGCCCTATTGTACTTAGTTTTTAAACGTTTTTAATCTGTTCCCCTCATTTCCACCGTATACCTCAGTCCTTCCAGTTCAGAGGATTTAATTATGGATTAGCCGCATTAATCTGTGTGGTGTGAGGAAGCAGCCAGAGGTTTAGGACTAGACCTTTCTTCTCTCTCGTCTTTATGCACTCAGCAGATGTGACTAATCCAGGGAGATTGAGATTAACAGATCCATCAATCTATTCTGTAATCCAGTTAAGAGGCCTGCTGCGCTCTGTGTTCTCTGGGGCAACCAGGGCAGAAGGCCTACCTGATCCCCAAAACACACACATGGGAAAGGGGACGAGTGTGTGTGTATGTGTGGGGGGGGGGGGGCATCCAGGCTCAGACACAGCAGCCTAATAAAACTTCTCAAACAGCAGTGTGGAAACGCACACTACTTCACTAGCAGCCCCCCACCCCCCGATACTTCTTCACGCGGTATAACCCCATTATCAGAGTCTGATTGCTGATCTCATCCAGGTCTGCCGCAGATTGCATGGGATTGCAGACATGGGACTGTAGGAAAATCCATTTAGTGTGGTGTTATCTTGCGCACGCACCCAGCACATTCTCCATTGAGTGACCTCTCCCTTTGCTGTCCCTTTCTCCCAGAGAGCCCCACCCAGAATCCCTACAACCGTACTCTGTCCCCAGCCAGGAGGGATGAGCTGGCCAAGATCAGGCAGAGGCAGCTTGCTAATGCTGTGCACTACATCTGGGAGACTGGGGAGGACAAGTATGCCTTTAGATACTTTCACACTGGTTTCTGGGAAAGCTGTGAGAAACACGACGATGGTGAGACTACACACAGTGGTCCTAAAGAACTGATGCACACACACACAAACACACACAAACATACACACACACACACACACACACACACACACACACACACAAACACACACAAACACACACACACACACACACACACACACATAGACACAAACACACACACACACACACACAGACACACATAGACACAAACACACACACACACACACACACACACATACAGGTAGTTGGAGACACAAGGTCCTTAATGCACGGTTGCATGTTCTTTGCAGGTGAGCAATGCCGCAGCTTCATTGAGCTCACTCCTGGGGAGACACAAGGTGAGAGGTCAATCCCCCTCTGTTTAGACTCTGATTGGGCAGGGCAGTGTCACCTGTGCACCGTGTTACCTCAATGAAGTCATAGAAGCTGTAAGGTCAGATTTGCATTTAATGGTGTCTGTGCGTGTGTTTTTGCATGTCCATAAAGGTGTTTTATGGCTGTCAGTGGTGTCTGAGTTCACCTATATCGGCCTTTTGGCCATGGGATTCCTGCTGATGTGGCTGGAGATGCTATGTGCGCACAAGGAGATGCATGCACTCAAAATCAACGCTTATGCTGCCATCTGCACCGTTCTCTCAGGTACCACCTCTCCACTTGTTTCAACTTTTTTTTCCATTAACTTTTTCATTCAAACATGTTAGTCCTCCAACCCTTTACCCTGCCATACCCTCTGCAGGACTGATGGGGATGGTGGCCCATATGATGTACACCACCGTGTTTCAGATGACTGTCATAGTGGGACCCAAAGACTGGAGGCCTCAGACCTGGGACTATGGCTGGTCATTCGCGTAAGCCTCTCCACCCTTTGCATCAGTGCCACACCCCCGGAACAAGACTGTGAGGAAAACGGGCAGCGCAACAGCTAACGCTTTGTCTCTCTCTCTCCCTCTTTCTCTTTCTCTCAGGCTGGCCTGGGTTTCGTTCAGCTGCTGCATGGGAGCCGCCGTCGTCACCCTCAACTCCTATACCAAGACCATCATTGAACTCCGCCGCAGACAAAGGCTTCGACTAGAGGAGGCCCGAGCAGCCACCCACGCCCCATCCTATGACAAGGTGGTCCCAGGGGGCGGGTTGTACTCTGTTAGCGGCCTATTGCAGTGCCCGGATGGCATGATTGACGTTGCGTGGGCCCCTGACGGCACGGTTGTTGGTGTGGGAAATGGAGACGTACAAACGCTGGTTTTAGTAGGGGGGTGTGGGTCTGAGGGGTGCGAGGACTGCGAGAGGGAGATGGACGAGATGGATGGTGTCATGGACAGAGCTGATTCGCCCTGTTAGTGAAATGAACATAGCACATGAACAGGTGTTTGTGGGAACGAACACCTGGGTTACAGGTTTGATGGGACAGGCCAGCGGTTCAGTGTAAAGGGAATAACATTGGAATAAGTTGAAGACAAAACACTGTGAACAAGGATACATTTAAGGCTCCTCGGAATCAACTTCCATTGGCCACACATTGGAGACATGTGACAGGGATACAGAATAACTCCTATTTGGCAATATGTCACAGTTATCTTTGCCTCTATCTTAATCTTTTTTGATGAACTTGAAATCAAACCAGGAAGCAAGGAACAGTGAAAACCCCTGAGAAAGCATGTCAATAAACATGCAGATATTGCCATTACTGTGTGGCTATTCAATAATGGTGCCTAATGGGGAAAAGACTAGCATACAGGTTTACACGTGGTACAATTATTTTACAGTGTGTGTTCCTTTTTGCTAACGTCTAAGTTTGAGCTGTCATGTAGCATGACAACAGACAAGCAATGTCCCATCACCTCTTTCACAGAAAGCTAATAATTTATGATCTCTATATCTATATGGAAATGTGGAATACAGAGGGGCCATGGACAACAATATACTGGAAGGTAGCTTTTGGTGCTTGTTTCATATGTCATTGTATACAATATTCTAATCTCTGGAACGGCACAGAGATACAAGGCTATTTACGTTTTTAAGTTGCCACCAATAGAAGCCGGTGAAAGCTAGAACAAGGATGATCTAAAAGTGAAACAGGTATGAAAAGTAATAATCTATACTAGAGGAATGAATTATCTGCACCCATTTAGGAACCTTGACTGCTGAGATTCCTAACAATTTACTCCAGTCATATTACATTTTGTCACGGCATTCTTAAGATTAGTCAGTTTGAAAGATATTGTACAGAGTACTCTGTACTTGCCGGGTTGAGGACGGCAGCAAGAGTAGAATAAGGAAAGATGGTTCTTCCTCAGGACAAAAAGTACACTTCCCGTTGAGCTGGCCATTTCAAGTCAGCAGTAATACGAACAAAAAAGGATTGTCATGCAGGAATAGTGTAGGGATCTCACACAGATTAATCAAATATATATATTTTTTCATTAAATATCTGTCAATATCAATTGTAATGGTATGCTTTAATACCTCTAAGCTCACCCATAAGGTGTTTGGAGATGTTATGAGCTCATTTTAAAGAAGCATCCAGGAAAGAACACGTGGACACTTGATAACCTTAAATGACATCTGCTCTCAAAGCAAATCCCTTCTCACTTCAGTTTTCCAGAGAGATCATTTAGGATTTTGGTGTAATGCATATAATAACATAGGTTTGTGTGCATTATGAAGTATTTGTACTGCTAAAACAAATATTTGGTTACAGTGAAAGTAATCTAATAATATCGTATCTCCAGCAATATGAAAGTGGTTACCTCTTACACCCCTTTCACTTTGACCTCGAATGAACAGCAAGGGACACACTTGACTATAAACAGTCTTGCTGGGTCCTTGTGTTTCTGTGAGTCATTACAAATTTGCGAGTGCTGTGGCTTTCATGCTGATGTTTTTGTTGCACTCTATGGGCCAAGTACATGAGAGAAATCTTACAATACACAGAGCTTATTTTTTGCATGATGACCACATAGGGGACAGACAAAGAGAGACGCAAAGAGGTTGCAGAGGTTCTCGAAGGCTGTGAGGCGTCTCTCCGATGTTGAACAGAAGATTATGCCTGTAATCCTATAGTTGGGCAGCAAGAAAGAGGGTGGAGTTAGGATAGATGGAAGGGGTATGAGCAGGCGGTACAGAAGCTACAGAGGTCATGGATGTGTTTTTGGAAAGAAAGGGGTTAAAACATTAACAAAAAAATTGTAAAAAAAGATTGTATTCAAAGCATACATGAATTAGCAATTAAACAGACTAATAAACAATACTTTTGTAGGCATATCCATGTTTAAGAAATGCAAAAGATTTTGAAATGGTACTTCTTCTACACAATTCCTCTATCCCGTCCATACAGGGTCATTAACACACTGTATACGTTTTTCATATGTATTTTAGCTTTAGTCAGGGGCTGTCAAAGTTAATCCTGGATTTATGAACAGGGTTACAATAAAAATCCATAAGACCTTTGTTTCATGCGTGAATAACACAATATTCAAATAAGAAATGATTTAAATCTTAAGCACAGACATTTAATGAAATTATACTTTAAAGCACAGCATTTATGAGAAAAACCTTTATTCCACAATATGTAGTGTTAAACTCTTCAAAAATAATAAGAATTGTGTTGGATATTGTCTAGAAGTATGAAGCTACAAGAAAACAACATTCAAGAGAAAACTATATCTGTTCTAGCATTTCCCATTTCCATTATTTCCACACCGTGATTAACAATGGTGTGGCAATGATGATGTAATGTGGACTGCATTAAATAAACACATTCATGTACTAAAGATGGTCTTCCTCACAATCAGTATTTAGCTTGCATGTTTTTTTTACCAAAGGTATTATCTTGTAATTACCTTGATTTCAGTAAGCACATTCTTGAATCAATACGTCTTGATTAAGGTATTAATGCCTTAATACATAAGCAGATACGCACTGGCAAGACAGAGCACAACCAAGCGTCAACCTCTCCCTTCTCAAGAGGATACAGTGAGGAAAATGACACAGCATTACCAGAGTATTTACACAGAGGGAGTGAAAACCAGTGAGGAAGCAACGTAACTAATTGATCGGTTCATAGTGGATGAGGCGCATTGCATCATCGTTCTCAATCACCCCTTTGATGAACTCCCCTTCGGCCAATCGCTCTGAGAGAGACAGAGAGAGAGAGGGGGGGGGGGGGGCGCTGTGATACCAAATTAGCACAACAATGCATACATTGCCAGCATGCAGGGGATCTGCA
>JAVQJS010117117.1:0-14712 GCA_036024795.1 Galaxias rostratus | reverse complement strand
TTCGAATATAGTTCGAATTCTTAATTTTTCTTAGGAAGAAGTCAAATTATCCGGAAGTATCCAAGTGGCAGCTATGATAAGTAATAATAATACAAATTTATTTTACTAAGTTTTAAGATGTTAAGTACTGTTCAAATTATCTGAGTGCAAAGGGGCTTCAATGGTTCCTAACGTACTTTAGCATAGAATACACTAGACCATAATTTACAAAAGGGTTACAATGCTGCTCAACAATTCCTTATGGCAGCAATATTTAAAGCAATACATAATTGCGCCACCGATCGACCTGACTGTCAAGGGCTGCATATTGGATAATCTATTATATATATATAATCTATTGTATAATATATACAAATAGTAAACATTTGACATCCTACGTTATGCCGCTTATAATAATTATTTTTTAAATATTAACATGTTAGAAACTTAAGACTGATAACATGTAATTTGGGTGGTGGACATATGCAAATAGTTATTTTTCTTAAACTTCAACTGATAAAAATTTTGCTGTGTTGTGCCAACAGTTGGATTGAAAAAAATATGTGGTATTTTAGATTGTATACAGGAATCTGAATTTATTTTCCAATATGTTGGATTAGTGTCTAAAATTGTCATATGGTATAACATTAAAGTGAAAAATTGGGTACACTGCTCATAAGTGACACATTTTTTTATAATAGTTTAGAATGACTATTTTAAGATTCAACATTTCCTCAAGCGAATTCATTATATTTGTTATTCTGTTTCTTAATCATCACACAAAAAGAGACATATGTCCTCAAAATTGCTTGTGACTCTTGCTCTTCTATATGTATATTTGATGTGATTGAATGCTCCGTTATTGAAAACAAATCACCATAGTTGAAGCGAAGCCAAAGAACTTAACCCAAGAAACGAGCCCAAAGCATTATAATTAACACTGTAAAGTGAAACCAGAGGCAATCTTTTGAGGTAAGACCATTTAAATATCATGGGTGGTCAATTATATTAGTGTGAGTTGCGAAGCTCTTCTGTTTTAATTTTATGACTGAATTTTTAGCCAAAAATGTTTGTGAAACTTACCAAATGTTCATCAATTATTGAGTTAAACTATTAAAGTTTACAAAAATAGATTTACTTTGTCTTTTTTTCACTTGAATCTATTTGTGATATGGTAGTCCTAACAGAGGAAGCTAGGTAACGTTTCTAAAATGGAGTGAGTGAGAGCAAAACAACATGCTTGGTTACCTGGCATGAATAGATCTATCTAGTTGACTGACTCGTAATTTCACAAGAATATCACTTGATGAATCCTTATTAATATGGGTGTCATACCACTTCGCTAGGTTGTCGTTTGTTAAAAAAAGGAACTAAACCTCTAGTAAAGGCTCTATGGAAGAGAAAATGATTGGACAACTAATCCTACTTTGACAGTGTGTATATTTGTGAAATACACACAGGGAGTTAAAAATATGTATATATATATTTTAGATGGACAAAGGTTATGACAGCTTACTCCATATCCTCTATATACCCTCAAGAGCCTCAAAGCAGAAGAGATGTAGCATGGCATGGTGGCATGACCTCTCGAGAGGAAGACCAACTGGAGGGGAAGGTGGAGCTGGGACGTTATATATGGATGTTAAATTCTGATTCTCACATTTCTAAAACTGTAATAGACTAACTTTCTTGCCCACAATCACTTTGGATGCGACCAACCATTCTGCACAAGCCCCAAAAAGCATAAACACTTCTATTACTAGCCTATCCTTCGTATACTGTAATGACAGGCAATGAAACTGCTCTCTGCAAATTTAGGGGGAAAAAAAGGCAACTTTACGGCAATGATTTGGATAGGGTGCTTCAATCTGTGCAGTCTAAAACAAAAAAGCTGTTAATTCAAATAGTGTGTTTTTGTGGAACAAAAAAAATATATTTAAGTGGATGTGTCATGTTAACTTTCAGCTTAAACATTCTTAAATTACTAATACTGGTGACCATAAAGACTTAGGAGGACTCGGGTCTAAAATCTATCCATTGAATCTTAAAACATCTTAAATTGTTGTTTCCTTTCAGCAGTTTTCACACAGATGACTAGAATGGTCATAAAATTTTTGTAATAAACTATATATTTAATATACGTAGCAAATTACCCAGGAAATCATGAACATTTAATCTAATCTAATTATTTCTCTATTTTATGTAGGGATACCAATTCCCAGACCATCCCCCTCAGGCCCAAAATTAGCCCTAAGGAACATTCCACCAAATCAAAGGATCAATGAGATAACCAACAGCTCTGGTCTATAGCATTCAAGTCCATAAAATAACCCAGGTAACTTTTCCTACACCCATTTCTCAAAGTAGTAATAATGTGATCATGAACGAGGTGAATTCCCTCGAGAGATAGAATGGGCGACATAAGATATTCCAGGTGTGGGGAACAGCCCTTAGAAATGAACCCCACATCGGAGCACCACTTGCTGTTTATCATGAAGCAAACTCCGCCGCCCCTACATTTTCCCGAGTCAATCGTTCGATCCTGGCGGTGAATTGAGAAACCATTTTGGGCGATAGCGAAGTCAGGGATTAGCGGGTTGAGCCAGGTCTCCATGAAGGCTAGAATGCAACAGTTCTTGATGTCGCGTTGGAAAGTCAGCCTGCTTCTGAGTTCATCTAGTTTATTGTCCAGAGACTGGACATTTGCCTTGAGAATACTCGGGAGAGGAGGCCGGAGGGCTCGTCTCCTCAGACGGACCAGCATACCGGCTCGTTTCCGCGCCGCTTCCTTTGTCTCCGTGGGTCAGGTAATGGCAGACCGTCGAGTGGAGGGATGTTCCCCAACTGTGTGCTAATGTGCAAAGGTTGTTCTCTATCATACTTGATGATAGAGTTATTGTGTGTGGCATATCTTTCTGTACAAATATTTACAAAATTTACAACAAAAATGCAAAGAAAGGCGCAAAAGTGCATAGCGTAACAGGAGCGAGAGACCGTGCGACCGTCACCTATGGCGCACAGGCATGCAATACTAAATATCATGACCCCAGGATAGTTCCATTGAGAGGAGGCGGAAGAGGCAAGTTCAGTACCATGCCAACCTCTTTTGGATACAGACCAATGAATACATTTCACTTATGAAAGAATGGCACAAACAGAAAAAAGTCCCCTGAAGAGCTTGTTGACATATTTTATAACATTGCACCAAAGGCTCCTGGGATGTTTGGTCATGGCTCTTCCAGGGTTGAAAGGACTGGTCTGGAGTGTCTTGGTCAAAGCCAAGACCAGTATAATTCAAAGTCCTATTACCAAGCTGTCACCTAGAGGCAGCTAAATGAGCCAACTAAGATCTATCCTGTCAGTCACATGCACCTCTGACTGCTGGATAAAAGGACCTTATGGACTCTTGGTCTCTAACCTTCTGGCAAGGGGTTACTTTTGAAATGCAGAACAATAGACTCATTAATGGTCTTACATGGACGTTGAAAGATTAGATACGACTTTGGACTTACAGATATTATGGACAGATCACGTATGTTTTGTTGCAATCACTCTTATGACGTATTATACTTTAGAAAGAAGTTGTGTCATAATTAATTAGGGGTTGGTATGTTAGAGCCATTTTAAAATGTTTTGTCTAACATCTTTGTTTTTATATGTACCTAATTCTGTGATTTAATTACTTTAATGGGTTTAGAATTGAGGGCTCCCCTGCTCTCCTTTCACTTAAATATGCCCTTAAGTACTCACAGTAGCCATGATCAGGAGAAAATATCACCATGTCCGTCTATTGTAGCCTGAAGTGGGTGTGTGACATGGTCATTGTTCTACAGGCAGTGGCAAAGTACTTGACCATGAGTGGGCGGGGGTTCCCCATGCATCTTGGACCTTGTATTTGCTGGGACGGCGGCCCTCCGAACTTTTGGGTAGCCCTACCAGGCATTCATTGCTCCATCTCAAATGTCCCTTCAGATCCTCCCACTTCTTGAAGAGGGAATTCTTCGGGTTGTTAGCGTGATAAAATTAGATTGAAGTTCACCTAACATGCTATCATGGTCGTTAACTGTGCTCCGAAGTCTGCAATACGCCCAGTTTGCAAGATAATTTTGTTCTCAAACATCCCCAGGGCAACTTTTATCTTGCACCTTTGACTAAGGATGTAGTGCAATAAGGTTTTGTTAGTATCCTTTGACTGTTGAAAATCTGGCTCAGGATATAGTCAAGGAGGCAACCGGAAAAAACCCATGTGGCCCATTTTAGAGGTGTTGGAAATCCCTAAAACTTCCATCCCAAAACGATTGTGAATGGAAAAAAGTAAACAAAAACAAATAGGAGTCATTTAAAATCTTAATGTTGAAAAAAAATGGGATATAATGCAAACCAAATGCCGGAGAAGTCACATTCCAGAGCATAAAAGCAGAAAGACAAGTCTTACATTCTATTCTCTTAGAAGTCTAGTACACACTAATGCAAAATACCAACCATAAAGGTAAACACATTACAGCTAAAACATAAAAAAACAGACTTTCACTTTCACTAAGCCAAAAGATCAGCTTGATGTTATGGGTAGTTTCCCTAATTATCGTCAAGTAACGCTCCAGAGATGTGTCCCTTCTGAGGTATATCTTTAGGGATTTTATGCACAATGCAACTGCCTTTGCATGTGGTTTTCATTAAGTTCATGTAACTTGTCAATTTAGTTCTCTAGTGTTCCAATAAAATTATAATTGCCCATAGTAAGGACAACTATAAGATGTATTTATTCAAAATGACACAAGGTGAAGGTCCCTTGCCTTTTCAAGATTTATATAGAATATTCTATGTCCACCTTTGCAAACGGAATACAATCACATAATCAATTCTGGAATGAGCTAGTAATACTCCTTCCAAATTGGGTTTCTATTCTGCAAACTTGTCTAGAACCTCTTCATAAAAATAATAATGACTCACCTTTGTTATTCCTATTTGCTCCTTGCGGAATTTCTCCAATGGCTTAATAAGTAGATCACAAGCGTTCTGAACCTGAACAACAAGAAAGAGGAAAACTTGATTACCAGAAGAAAATAATATTTATGATATATGAGATATGCTATTTCTTTTTGAAGGAACATGAGTTACAAGCAGGGTTGAAGTGATATTTTACTAAGCATACAAAAGGAGCGCACCAGTAAGCTTATAATTGACCAAATACGTGCCCAAGGAGGACAACATTCTCATACAATTTAGCCCACTGGCAAAAAATAACACATTTCTAATAATGCAACACATTTAAAGTAGACCGACTACAATATTTTATAACTATCATAGGCTATTTGTTTTATGTAACGACCACAGAGGAAAAAGTAACCAAGGTAAAAAATCTACAATACTACACTATAATTGCAAACAAAAACGCATAGCAATGGATTTGGAGGGTGCTAGAAATGTTTGGGTTAGTATTGACAATCCCCAACCTTTAAATACAAGCCTTGGTTAGCTGTGCCAATACAGTATTTTATTCATGTTTCAATTATTAATGTAACCAACCACGCTGCT
The DNA here is from genome assembly GCA_036024795.1 of Galaxias rostratus. Classification (NCBI taxonomy): domain Eukaryota; kingdom Metazoa; phylum Chordata; class Actinopteri; order Galaxiiformes; family Galaxiidae; genus Galaxias; species Galaxias rostratus. The sequence goes on along the minus strand of JAVQJS010117117.1, from coordinate 9,198 downwards.
AGATCCTCATTATTGGTCTTATTATCGCTAGATCACAAGTTGCCTATGACTGTCAATCCTTTTTGATCGCAGACTATCCAGTTTAGCCAAGAGACATAATTTTTTAGGTTGCAATCAGTAGCACAAGTGAGACGGTAGGAATCTATAATATTCGTTATAATTGGTTATAATATCCGTACTCAAAGACAAGCACTTCAAAAGCCAATCTTTTAGAATGGACTTGGCTTAAAAGCAGTTGTCATTGTTTTTTTTTAAATGGGTACGTTTTATCCCAGATGGTTAGTTAATTTGTACACATGCCATTTGCAGAAGGATTAAAAGGTGAGTAACTATGGCTCCGAACCACTCTCAGAGCTGTGAGTGATCCCTATTCCCACCCCTATTCCTGCAGGCACTTTCTGCAAACTCTGCAAGGGATGCTTACCACCTAAAAAGAAGATAGTCCTTCCCTACTCTGTTACTGAAGGCTTGGTAAATGACGCTCTGCAGGAAAGATTATTAATTAATCCATTATTTTCAGCCACTTTTTCTGCAATATCTGACATCTTTTATAGTCTGGCACAATTCCTTGTTGCCAATTCCTAACTCTTTAAGTAATTTGGTTGTTGATATTGCCACAAATCCATCACATCCAACTGCCAACTTACAGGACACACCTTTGTCCTCAGATTCACAGTTCAGGCTCAGCTGCTAACTCACTATAGATGTGTTTCTTTCAATTGTATGCCTGGTCTATGGCTTCTTCCCTCATGATTGTTAGTTCCATGAAATAAAAAAAAATATGTGTGTTTGACCAGAGTAACAAGTCTGGTCTTACATTGGTTGCGATCGCTGATGGTCGACATCAGCAAGTATTTTCCAATCACATGCCCTCCTAAGCACCCCTGTTTGTTAAGACCTATTTATCTTCTTTCCCAGGAGTCCATACCTGACAAAGTAAATGTGATCCATGCTGCCCTCTGCGCCAATGGACAGGACATTAACTTTGAGCGTCTATGCTCTCGTGCTAAGATATTCTATTCTACCTACTGCTAAGCACTTATGTTTTCAAGATTAACAGTCCCACCACAGAGAGGGCATGCTGGATCCGCCCCTGCTCAGTGGCAAAGATTTGTATGGGTTGGCAGTACGCGAATTGTGAGGTCCATTCCCAACAAGTATTTCCAGGTAATTTTTCTCTGCTGCACACCTTCCCAGTTCATTCATCACCCTTGTTTGATTGTTGAACTGGCTTGTTAAGACAGATTTAGCGCTCCTTTTGCTTCCTCTTGCATACATATATCGTATAACACTAAATTGCACTTCTGTCTTCTGTAAGATTGGTAAGCGGCAGCTCCAGAGCAACTTTCCTATAGATGGCCAGGCTACTTAGACATTTTGGCACCCTTAACCATTTCCCAGCATAAAAGATTACCCTTTGTTCTAGCTTTTCATTTCAGGGCGCTTTCATATTAGGTACCCTTGATTCATACAGAGCCCGAGTACAATCGCCCGACTTCCCTGATTGTATACTAAAGTAACACATATCCCCAGATTCAGTGCAATTGGGCTAATGGACAGCCAAACCATTTTTCTGACAGTAGAATATGACACAAAAACCATTTAAACAAACCAAAAAAAAAAAACATTGCATTTCTTTAGTTTTATTTAAAATCAGCAGAAAAGCATGAACGTAATGTTTAAATTAAGTTATTATGTAGCCACTGGTGTTGGCATCATATGAAAGTGTACGGGCATATATAAAACATTTTAAAACACTTAACTATTTACAAAATATTGACCGTTGAGCATCATCATTTTTGCAGTCAAAATGTTCTACCACCCAGTAAAAGAAAATCCTGTGGTCTAGAGGTCCCAAACTCTGAAACTTGGCAATTTGTATAGAGTATGTCACACAGGGGGTCTGACACTTACACTGCCATGAAGTTTGCAATTCCTGTGGTCTGCAGGTTCCCTGTCTGAATGTATATACGCCCGGACAATGGCCACAGGAGTGTCCATATTTCCTCTCTGCTGGGGTGTTATCCAGCAGGACTCCATGAAGGTCAGCAGAAATCCTCAACAAGACGACGTGACATTTTGTTTTTGCACATACGTTTTTGTGGAGGATAAATGAACTGGTAAGAGCAATGTCCAGAAAGTGGAAAGACATCGGTGATTGCAGGGCAACAGGACACGAGAAGATGCAGAGATGCCTATAGTTCTTTGCTGGAGGGTGCTTTCAAATTTACAGGAATTGTAGGTTTTGCTGCACTGTTCTTCAGCCACGCAAAAAAAAAAAAGAAAAAAAAGGGGGTAGCAGCAAAAATGACAGTTACTGCAATTCACAACATTTAAAATGAAATTCAACTTCATGCAGTGCCTGAACATAGACCCACACTCTTGTCAGGCCAGATTTGCATAATACAACCTACTCCCAACCTCACTTTTTACACCTTGTAATACTATGAGTCTAAGAGTGTGCAAAGGCGCACTAGGCTACACAAACTTTCAACGCTGCAGGCTATTATTCCTTACAATAAAACATTGGTAATTATTTACGTGCATAAAAATATTACAATTTGAAAGCACTTACTTTATACTTTACGTCCTCAAATAGATTTATACCATTTCTACAATCTTGATCTTGAGATTCTTGGCTGAAGCAGCTGTCCTCACTCTTGTCGCTTTGAAATATCCTCTCAATAGCGTTAAGAGTCTTTCTTCTAGCCATACTTGATTGCAAAAGTAGAAAATGCAGTTAAGGTGTGTCTCCTATCCACTGGAAGATCCAATATGGCATGATTCCAATGGAAAGTGATTTGCTTAACTTCACTGTTGACATCCAGCATGAAGCCTACATAGAATGGTCATCTTCGTCATTCTTCAAAGTAAACACTCAAACCTTTCAATCACATGACCGACACTTTCTAGTGACGTCATAAAACCCCACAAAAGTAAAAGTATCGATACAATGAACTAGAAGTCTTGAAAATGTGAGGGGCAACGCATAGACAGGCAAAAGGCAAAGAATGTTCTCAACTTCTGAGAAAAAGTATTCATTTTCGTCTCTCTCCTTCACGTACTCACTCCATCCCGCTTGCTCTAAAACACTCACACGCATGCACGTATCAAAAAACCCTGACAGTTAGGGTGGTTGGTTTTAAAAAAAATACTGAATTACCCATCAATAGTCGGCACCATAGTTTAAGTTTTCCTTGCAACCCTGAATTCTCAATGCTCTCTAGGCCTCTGTTCAATTCTATCTTTAATTCCCCCATCTGTTTCAAGTATTTAAGGGCCTCACTGTGCTATTTTCTGAGACTTTTGATAGACTTTTCAATCACAGTTGGAATTGGCTCCTCATCTAAGAAGAATATTTTGTTGCCCAATTTTCCCTTAACAGCTAATATGCTTCCTGATTTGCTTAGTCTTATTTTAATTCTAGCCTATTAAAGATGATCATTAAGATTGCTTAGTAGTCTTTGAGTATGAGGAGCAGTTGATGTCAATACTGTCATATCGTCAAGATATGCTAAAATGGGAGGGAGGCATAATCCTGCCCTTACTTAGCTCACCGACAATCCGTTTAGTTAATTTAATTTGGTCCCAAATCATCAACTTATTGGCACACTGATTGAGTTATGTACGCATGTACTTTAATGCAAAATGTTCTCCCAGAGATTATCACGCAAAATCATCTTTGGTAAATTTCCAATGTCCATTTTGTACTGCTACTACTAACCGCATACCACCACCTCAGCTAGTCCTTGTCTTGGAATTTGGGACAAAATTAACTTCCACTTTACAATGACATTAATTCCTGCACATAAGTACAACACTAGATTTGAGACTGGTACTAACATTTCAAGCTGGTTTTACAGAGTCTTGTCAACAGAAAACACATTGATAGCTCACCAACATCATCCTGTCATTTTCCACCTCCTGTAGGAGACCAGCAAACTCTTGGAATGATTCAGCTGTGGACAAACCCACAGAATGAATGACAACACAGAAGCAATTTGTATTTCTTGTAGACAACGAAGAAAAGAATTGGCGCTTTGAAATGTTTAAAACATTTACAAAAAGTAGTAAGTTGTTCTTTCATAAGTTACCAATGTTCATCTCATCATCTGTGAGCGAATCCCCAATGAAGTCAAACTGGTATACTCCGAGTGTCTGCGAGAACTTCTGAACTGCCACAGAATATCCTGTTGAAAAATAAATGTGAATCAGCAAGAACGTAGAATTTAGCAGGAATGGTAGAGACATGTCCGTACTCCTATCCATCCACGACTGAATTGTCCCAAGAAAGAATTGATAAAGATATTTAAATTTCAAATCAGTTAATCAAATTACAAAATCTTAACTGCCAAGAATGAATAAATTAGACCACTTTTTGTTGCTAGAACCACAAATTTTGACCAAGGGCCAGGTCCTAAGAGGGGTCCTGTTCAGAATGACACGTTTTACCAGTAAATATTATCTGAAAGCCTAAACGTCAGATTCTCACTAAACCTTTGGTGAAACTAACTATAAGAATGCCTGAAAATACGTTATATGCGCGTCGATTCAAACAACTTCAAAACGCTAAACAGAGCAAATTTCTTCACTTCTTCCCTGTACAAGCCAAACCATAGTAGCCAAAAATAACATACAAACGGTTCACAGACTGAAGAAACAACAACAACAAAACAAAACTTACCCTTGATTGCGTTGATAACATTATTGCCGTCTTTGATAACGTCTTTCAGGAATTTGCTCGTCGTTTCCAATTCATTTTCATAGCATTTTAGTCTTTCTCTGAAGTCGGGACTATCCACATAGCAGTCACTAAACTCAAGGGGCGGGTGGCCCATTGTTAAGTTTTCCCTTCTTGGTAAATTGGTAATTTTTAGATGGTCAAAGCTAAAACAATCGCAACTGCGTAAACATTCCGGGAACACAGAGTATGTAGCCTTTGCTAAATCTTCTTCGCCAAACTAAATGTGGCTTTACCCTTTGTTAAATCTATATCTTAATCCAAAAATGTTTTTTTACGAATAACAATCTACGTTCAAACCATTTTTTGGGTAGCAAATTACGCGTTAGTTCTGACAATAATCTTTTTAAATTAAGGCGGAGCTTGGGTGCGTTTTATACAAAAAGGTTCAGCCCCCTAGACGACGTTACAGCCTAGTTCAAGGCCGTATGTATTGATTTTTTTTTTCATTTCAATCGTGGCATCTCATTTTGTGACGCATCGTCATATTCAGCACATATTGTTTCCGGAAATTCCTATTATTGTACAATGCATCGTCACATTTTGTAATATTTGTCATATTATTATTATGATTATTATGATTATTTGGCCCATCTTCGGGCGGCACGGTGGCGCAGTGGTTAGCACTGTTGCCTCACAGTAAGAAGGTCCTGAGTTCGAATCCCACCTGAGGGCCTTTCTGTGTGGAATTGGCATGTTCTCCCCGTGTTAGCGTGGGTTTCCTCCGGGTACTCCGGTTTCCTCCCACATTCCAAAAGGTAAATTGGTCACTCTAAATTGTCCGTAGGTGTGAATGGTTGTCTGTCTATGTGTTAGCCCTGCGATGGATTGGCGATCTGTCCAGGGTGTATCCTGCCTCTCGCCCGAAGTCAGCTGGGATAGGCTCCGGCCCCCCGTGACCCTGCATAGGATAAGCGGGTCTGATCATGGATGGATAGCTGGCCTATCTTTGGCGCTGTCATGCGAATTAGTGTCCGGCTGCAAAAATGTGTCTGGCTCGTGTCACAATGTTACATTTTGCTACATTCCGTTTCGCGGGATAAAGGGCTCGCGCTAGCGTCAGTCACGACCTAGGCAACAATATCAAATCTACCTCAAAGCGGCTCGTTCAGTCTACCTGAAGGTAATGAAGACATGCAATTTGTGTATTGTAATAATTATTTATAGGTCAGTTATGATATTCTAAGCCATTCCATGTATATACACTACCGTTCAAAAGTTTGGGGTCACCCAGACGATGTTGTGTTTTCCATGAAAAATCACACTTTGATTTACCACCATGAGTTGTAAAATGAATAGAAAATATAGTCAAGACATTGACAAGGTTAGAATTAATGGCATGTATTTGAAATAATAATGTTTAAAACTTTGCTTTTGTCAAAGAATCCACAACATTAGTATTTAAACTACTAATTTAAAAATTATATAATGGCAGCTATATGGTAAATGTGTTTAGTTAATCAAAAGAAATTAAATTTTTTGTTGCAATTTTTTTTTAGCATAGAGCGCTAGACTCCGCGTGGTATTGACTGACAGCACAGCTTCTTGAATGACAAGCTCGGCATAACCTGAGCAATTGTAGGCGTGAATGAAAGTGTACTACACAGCAATTGGATGAAAAGCCTTAAAGTCCCATGTGGGGCCTTTTTGCCTGCGAAACGGAATAAAGCTAAATGTAGCATTGTTGCAAAAAACGCATTGTAACGCAAGCCGGACACATATTCGCAGCCAGACATTATTTCGCATGACAGCGCCTCAACAACGCCCACAGTTGAGACCCAATTCCAGATTCCTTTCAAGTGTCCTTTTGTCTTGGGTATTGCAGTCCATTGCGCTTGCATACAGTTAAAATATTGGTTTGCATGTTATATTTTTGTACGATTTTTTAATCCGTTTTTGGCCTCAATGGCAAGAGAGGTTTCACGGGCATATACCACTATCTAGCGTTGATGTTATGTAGGTTGCAAGTTGTTATGTTGAGCTATACTGACTGCCTTGGCTTGCAACAATGAATGACACCTTCTGCTTCTCATGCAATTGTAAGAAAGCTTCGTAAGAAGCAATACTGTAAGCCCAATTGTCCCGCCCCAAAATACCTACTTTCTGCTTCCATTGCAACACCGACATGTCAGTTTGAATGCCGCAGATTGTTTTGGACAAAAAAAAGGAATTTAGACAAGCATTTCTCATTTTGTTTTTGTCTTCGTCCTTACACTGTACACTGGCCTTTTACGTTCAACTTGTTTAAATAAGTTAGTTGTACTAAAATAAAATAAATATGAATGAATTAATTAATAAAACCATGATTCAACGTGTTATTTTCAGTTGAAACCTGCCCAACTGATAAAGCAAAACACATTTGTCAGTGCAGTTTAGACATTCGAGTTTACCGAAGCATAATAAAATGATGTACCCCGCCTCTCGCCCAAAGTCAGCTGGGATAGGCTCCCAGGCTCTAAAGTTCAGAAAAGTATCAAGCCTGCGTCTTGACGCTGTGTGAGATTGGCTCTTGCACCTTAATCCCTTGGGCGAAGCTAATAAAACATGAAGCAAATGTAGGAAGATTGTGTCAGTCAGTGCGCTCATGCAAGGATGAGCTTGCCTTACAAGAAGTGAAAACAAGGAACACAAGATTCAATTCTTGCGGGTGACATTTCTGTTGTCTTTTTGTCTGTATTGAGATAATAAATAAATTATACTGACAAATGTGTTAAAATTATTAAATAATCAGTTTACCATTTGTCAATTTGGTCAAACTAACATTTATATGTGAGTGGCATGAATTTAAATTGTAGCACTATCAAAATCAAACCAAAATAAAGTCATTGCCAGAACCTATTCTTTGCTCATCTTGCTCAAAGTTTTAAAACAGCCAGGTTACTCAAATGTATAAATTGATCCATCTTAATTCTTTTTAACAGCATACTAAAAGTTGTAGTTGCATTTAGGATACATTTTGGTCATTTAATTTAGTTGTGTGTTAGTTTAAATTAAGTCAGTGCTAGTAAGTTTTTGTGTTAGTCTAATCTAGGTCAATGTTTTAGTTCTGACTCCTTAGGGGAATTGGCCTATGTCTCTAGTTTATATGCACACTTCTCCATATGATTATGCCAATTATGACAGTGGCTGAAGCTAACCATAACGTGGTTTGTTTGTTCTCGCTACTGCCATCTGGTAGACGCTACCAGAGCATCCGGGCACGGATGACCAGACACAAATCCCCAGGCCTTCGGGCTTCTCAACCAGCAACATTAACCTCAGGGATCACATTGATCACATGACCTCCTATGTATGCTTCCTTCACTTTCTATGTACCTTCAATGCACATCATCACAATGCTTTGCACATATTCATCAGCACTCAAGCACTTCCATCCATCCATTATCAGAACCGCTTATCCTATGCAGGGTCACGGGGGGCTGAAGCCTATCCAAGCCAACATTGGGCGAGAGGCGGGGTACACCCTGGACAGATCGCCAGTCCATCGCAGGGCTAACACAGACATACAACAACTCACATGCGCACATGAACACTTATGGACAATTAAGAGTCACCAATGAACCTGCATGTTTTTGGACTGTGGGAGGAAATCGGAGTACCCAGAGGAAACCCACGCGAACACGGGGAGAACTTGCAAACTCCACACAGAAAGGCCCTCAGGTGGGGATCGAACTCAGGACCTTCTTACTGTGAGGCAACAGTCCTAACCACTGTGCCACTGTGCTGCCCTACTCAAGCACTTTATATATTTAAATATTTAATACTTCAATTCACACTGTCCATAGATCTGTACATATTATGTATGGTGTAGGAAAAAAGCATTATTTTTTGGAGTGAATATTTTGGCTCTGTTCTACAAAAGAACTTCTTTGCTCAGAATGATCTTGTGTTATACTTTGCACTTACAAAAAAATTTAAATAAATAAACAAACAAATAGAACACTTTGGTCTTTTGAACTTTTTGTAATGCTATCGAATGAATCATATTAAATATATTTACCATTACCTTGGCAAACAGGGTTTTAGCTAGATTTAGAGCTTTTACTGGGTTACTTGTTAGCTTGTTCAAATTATACTGCAATAGCCTGGCATTTGTTACAAATAGCGCGGACATGCACAGACTAGGAAAGAACATCTACTTTGAATAATAAAGATGCAAGAAGGCAAGCGAGATTTGTTTTAAGTGAATTGTTAAAAAGTAAAACTGTTCTGCCCTGGCTCTTGTCGCTAGACAGATAGGTAACTCTTCCCAATGATGAGGCATACATAGTTGTTGCTGCTTAACTTTATTCAGTACATCACTGGGCGGGGTAAAACTGTAACACAAAAATATACCGCTCATATTTCAACTGAAGCTAAAACATCGCCGCTAGCTTAAATGCTGACAATGCTACGGTTATTGCTAGACCCACGAATAAACATATCTGCCAACTCAAATTACTATAAAATAAAGCATA
>JAVQJS010117098.1:0-11976 GCA_036024795.1 Galaxias rostratus | reverse complement strand
CTAGTATGAAGGAACCTGTGATGGACTGGCGATCTGTCCAGGGTGTACCCTGCCTCTCGCCCGAAGTCAGCTGGGATAGGCTCCAGCTCCCCGTGACCCTGCATAGGATAAGCGGTTCTGATAATGGATGGATGTACTTTGTTGTGGAGGATGAATGAACTGACATCAATGTCCAGAAAGTGGAAAGACATTGGCGATTGCTGGCCTACAGGGTAAGAGAATGTGCAGAGGTGCCTACTGTGCTGTGCTTGCTGATTTACAGGAATCGCAAGTTGTATTTATTTATTTATTTATTTATTTATTCCACTCTAATCAAGTAAAAAAAAAATACCGGAACCGTAGGCCCAAGATTGGTGAATGGATCGGTGAATGGCCCTGGTGCTAGTTGTCGGATAAACACGGGCTCCGCTGAGCGAAGTTCCACTGGAACCCGGCTGCCAACCAAGGAACCGATGTGTTGGGCAGTAATTCCCCTGAAACCTGCAGCAGCTGACCAAAGGCCATCTCAGCTGTAGAGCAACGCAGATCCTCCTTAGGTGCTGTCCTAAGGCCCAGCATGACCCAAGGCAGCTTGTCGACCCAATTACCGTTCGTTAAGCTGGCCATGAGGGCAGCCTTCATGGAGCAATGGAAGTGCTCACGAAGGCCGTTGGCATGAGGGTGAAAAGCAGTTGTTTGGTGGAGCTCAACCCCAAACTCCTGATTCAAAACTCAGAAGTGAACTGCAAACCTCGGTCTGTGGAAATGTCAGACGGGGTGCCAAAGCCCCATGTGGCAATGAGGTCCGGGCTACGACAGCCGCTATGCACCAGATCCACCTTAGCAAACAAAAGCTTACCCGCCAGGTGCGACGAAAAGTCCTGGATGTGCAGAACTGGGTTGCGGCCATTGCGACGTTGAGGCGGCAGTAGTCCCCACATGGATCACAACCACCAATTGGCTTGGGAACTATGTGCAGAGGCCCAAGGACTGTCTGACCCGTGGATGATCCCCAGGCATTCCATGGTTTAGAACTCTGCCTTCACTTCTGCAAGTTTAACTGGGTTCAACCGCTGGGCCCTGGCATAGACTGGGGGGCACTCGGTGGTAATGTGCTTGTTGATGGGTGCAGAGAAGGTGAGCAGCGACAGGTCTGGGAACTTGGACGACAACCCCAGGCACATGTCTGCACCGGACCGCGAGCCCAACAGACCTTCATACTTCGCTATGCCTCGTGTAAACTTCAGGGAGGAAAACGCGTCAAGCAAACGTTTTTTTCTTAACATCCACCAGGAGCCTGTGAGCATACAAAAAATATGCCCCCAGAAGGGGAAAGGAAAACTCGGAGTCAAAATGCTACCCCCTGACGCATAAATGCACGGGCTCCTGCGTCACTTTAATAAAAACATTGTTTTTGAGATAGATCTCGAAGACTTAATAAACATTGGGCTATCAATGTAAAGCCTATGAAGGCGAGGCGGAGGTGTGTTAAATATAGAATGGCAAACTTTATTATCCATTTATTCAATACAAAAACGTGGCGCTTACTTGCTACTATGCAGCTAGTAAAACTCTAACACAAATTCTAAGGTATGTTCCCTAAAACGGTCAGTGGAAAGAACATAAACAGTTCCCCAACCACAACAAATTAGACAATAAATTATGTTATTCTATGTGCCGCCACAATGGTTTCTTATCGAGTCTTTCTTCTAGCCATATTTTTTAAAAATATATACATTTTATAAATTTATATAAATAAATTTTGTCTGCGGGAATCCACTCCAATGGAAAGCAATTTGCTTATCATCACTGATTGCATACAGGAAGTAGGCCATATTTCAATAATCTTCAAAGTAAAGATGCTAAATTTTAAATCACATGACCAACACTTTCAAATGACGTCATAACCCCTTTCAAAAATAACAACATTTATAAGCTTGAATTATAGATGTCTTAAAAAAGTACAGAATGGAAGACACACATTATATAGATCACAAAGAATGTTCTGTCAGGCAGTTTAGGGATTTTGGGGCCCTAACTAGCTTCATGTTTTTTGAAATAATTTGCATCAATTCATCATCAAGCATGACGAATGATAAACCACCCTCTGTTTCACTCCCACCCGTTAGTGTTTTTTTGTGCCTTCTTTAATATCCTAAAAGGAATTGCAGTGAGATGCTGGACACTCTAGGTCTCGACAAGGGAATAATTGGTGCTGTGAAGATTGTCATAGTTAGACTGTTTGAGAGGTCTCTAATTGTTTTGGACGATAATCCCTCTTATAAATTGCAGCGCATTAGCAAATTTGTTTGGTTGTCAGTTTGAGAAGTGGCTGGTTCAAAACTATGTGGGAGGAAGACTCCTGAAACACAGACAGGTCATTCCAACATATGTGATGGAAATATGGCTCATTAGTGAAGGATTTATGGCAGGGGCTGATATATTCAAATTTTCTAAGATACACCGCAAAGTGTAGCACAAGCTCACCAACCAGCTCACCAACCCACCCAGTAGAACTCAAACAAATTTGATGGTGCACTCATCACATGTGCAGTTCTTAAACACCAGCTCTAGCACCATGGTGTGCACATCTAGCCATCTATATCATGTTTTCTTGTTTTACACTGAACTTGTCAACGTGAGTGTTTGCACTTTGTTTGACCTGTGTTGATTGGTTGTCCTGTGGTTTAATGTATGCATTTCATCATAGTATGTTTTGGTCACCCTTACCACATGCATCTTGCATTGTGCTGTCATGAGTTTGGTCAGTATCAAAGTATGTAACCCAACAAAATAGTTGTCTGTATTTCAATTCCACCCTGCTATGACCAGTGTGTCAGTACTGCTTTCAGATCCCCAAATGCCCCCATCCAACCCATCTTGCCTATGTCCTGCCATTATGAGGAAGACTCTTCCTCTTTCACGACTATTCTTTCACTCTTCCTCTGACGTTTGTACTAAACCTTTTAGTCATGTCCACCTGCTTCTGGGAAAAAACTACTTAGCTAGATTGTTGGAACGCACTGAGCGTCATATTGTTGGATTCTCTCACAGATCCACAGCATCACAATAGACCCCTGCATAATTGCCCCAGTTTTTTTATTATTCACTGACCAAATTCAAGGCTGTATGTTAATTGGTGCAAAGAAATAAGTGGCCATTATCTGGTTAGCGGCATACCAAGGCCATGTCTTGCACCTGATTCCTACTGCCCCCAAAATTGTAACATCAGTGTTTTATCAAAAGGTAATGATAACCTCTGGGAGCCTTACATCTCAACTGAAATGCTTTAACATTTTGGCATCAGGATGTTATTAGAGATGATTGACCATGTAAAATATATTAATCTCCATCTAGGTCACATAATTGTGAGGAAACCCTATTTATTTCAATCTGGGCATTTTATTATTTACGCCAATCTTAGTGGGCCCAGTGTTCTACACATTTATCAAACCGACACTCCCTTTTAGAAATGTTGGTGTTGTGAAGCAAAAAAATAAATCTAAATGATATCCATCCATCAGCAGTACTACTCATCCTATGTAGGGCCGCGGGGGGAGGCTATCACAGCCGACAGGTTGCCAGTCCATAGCAGGGCTAACACATAGCTATACACCAACCACCACACACACACACCTAAGGACAATTTGGAGTCATCAATGAACCTACATGTTTTTGGACTGAGGGAGGAACCCGGAGTACCTAGAGGAAACCCACACTAACACGGGGAGAACATGTAAACTCCACACAGAAAGGCCCTCAAGTGGGGATCAAACCCAGGACCTTCTTACTGTGAGGCAACAGCGCTAACCACTGTGCCACCGTGCTGCCCTGCGGAGTTATTTCTTGGTTTAATGCAGCCATTAAATGTCGATCTTTAAATGGTTCAACAACACAAGACTTTTCAAAGTAAAAAATATCTTGCAGATTTTTGTTAAATTTACTTGCGGTGTTAATGTCAACCCACTGGCTATGCGTCAAAGACAAAACTGAAATAAATAGGTGTTTCATTTCCGACAGGCTGTGCCAATTACTACATTTAGCACACCCTAGTACAGTTTGCCCAACATTTACACTACATGCCACTAGACATGTAGATGGCGTGATTCATCATGCTGGGATTCAGGGTGGCAGACTGAAGATTTAAATTGTCAGAAGGCAGGTGAGAGAGTAGACACAATGGGTGCTTTATATTAGCACATGGGAGATGGCCAAAGCGATGACTGACACACAGTGACAGCAACGGTGGAGAGCAGATGCCCTTATATAATGTTCAGAGACAAGGAAAGGTGGAAGGGGAAAAGGACCATTGTATCAGACATAGCAGCCATTTTGACATGTTGCATTAGGGAATCCTATACTGTAAAATGTATTTTTGTTTATGAAGGACTAGCCCATTTACCAAATTGTTTTTAATTTGTATTGATTGATACTATAAAAAATATCTTGCTGAATTTTTTAAATACCCAATGATTTGAAGAGAATACAATATTCTTGACAAAACTGTGAAGTGGACGTGTATGTTTATGTGAAGATCCATATGACCCATAATATTAGAATGCCCCTTTTTTGTATTTTAGTACTGGTTTGGCCTGCTTGTGGCACTTAATTTGATCTGTAGTAACCCGTTGGCAATCCAGCCAAGGTCTGCTTAGCAGCCAGCATTTGTTGATGTAGTCCTACAATTGCCTTGTTGACTCAGCTATCTCCATCAGCAGGCCTACCTGTGGCCTTCTTCTGATCATGAATAAGAGAACAGGTAGATTAACTGGCAGATTAGCCTGAGTAGAATAAAGATGTAGCTCCTTCGCTAATTGCTTGCGACATCTTGCAACTCAAAGGTTACAGCAAATGTGACATTACGTGGAACAAATGAGGTAGAGCATGACTGAGGGGAGGATTCTGTCTTGCTAGGCATTTCATCTTCTTTCTGCTTGAATTGTTTGATTTGAAATGCAAAAACATTCCTTGGGATCCTCACATTATCTTTGGTTTTGTGTGTTTCTACCTGAATAGTAAAAATGCCAGGGCACTAACCAGGTGAAGATCAATACAGGAAAACATAAAACATTCTAATTGAGATTTTTGTGGTAATTGAGACATTTGGTAGCTACAGGTAAAGACTCACGGGAATCTTGTCACAACCGAGGGACCAGTGGAGTGTTTGCTAGAGATGTAGGCATTTCCATTCCCGCTAAGGCTTCACATTAATCAGGGTCTAAAAAGGAAAAGCGCAAAGTGAGGCAACAACCCTATTTAATTTTTGGAGGGAAAATGGAAGAGGCTTTACACCAGCTTATGGAAAGCCTTACTGAAATTGTTTGGAACTGTGTCCATGTATTGTTCTTAAGCGTTCTTAGCACTATATGGGTCACACTGGGAGTAACACAAGCTGCTGCAATGTTTTAAGTAGCCCTTTGTTTAGTAAATGGAGTTGTTCTCACATTCAAATTCCATAGGCCACGGCTCTTCTTTCAGGCTTGTAAACCATTTTTATCTGGTCATTGAGTTTTAGTTCAAAGTAAATACAATTTATAGAAAAACTAATGTTTATGTCATCATCCCGCCCCCGAGCACTGTCAGATTATTTCCCAAATCACACACTTCTCCCCTACACAGTCTAAATGCAAACATGCCAGTGTGTAGGGTATGAATAGTGGCTAGTTTCAGAACAGAGTTCCCTCTCTGGTGAAAACAGGAACTTTCTAAATCTAAATCCGGTCCCAATTGTTTGGGGGTGGAATGTTTTCAGTAACAGCCACGTAAACAACAAAGGACTTGTTATGACGTACATTGACAAAATATCTATATCAATACATATATATATATATATATATGAGATGTGATTGGGTCAGGTGGGAACTGTGTCCCAGGTTGGGTTTCTTATAAAACATAACCAATCACTTTTTTCATTAGCATAATGCCTTCACTTTATGAGAGATTGTTTTTGGTCTTTTTAACAACATAGTGTATGTTTTTGAAATGTAGTGTACTACTTTTTTTTAAAAATACATTTAAAATTGTTTCTGTGCTCAACTGGAACTCCTGTATTTTTTTAAGTGCATTACATTATGGGGCAAAATCTATTGCATACTTCAAATAGATTAGAAAGATTTCCACATATCGCACGTCAACCGGGAACTTTTTCAGTACTCAAATTTGACATACTATGTACTGTTGGCATATTGACTTTTTTGTTATATTTTGAGGGGCTGTAATAAGGAGTCGATACATAACTACAATTTAACTCAAGTAGATTGTGATGTTTGTTGCCATAGATTTAGCATGATGAAATAAACTGCATGCACATGGTATTGTGAATTTTATCGTATCACCCTAATACGAATCAAATTGCATTGTGATGTGTATCGCATTGTGAGCCTTATACTGTAATGCGTGTTGTATCCTGATGTGCAGGGCAATTCCTAGCCCTAATATTTTGTACGTACGAAGTAGGCCATTCCGATGGGAACGAGAGTGACGACCAGTCAAAGGTTTTAACACATTTCCACATTAACTTGACAGGAAAGTGTGTCCAGACATTTGACTGGCCATCAATAAGATACAACATGCAAACACGAATTAGTGAAAAGGAAAAAAGGACAGAAAAAAGGATTTTCTGCTCTATACATTTCGCAATTGTCAACACACAAGCATTTCGAATTTGAATCTATGTGCAAGATGGTTTATTCCAAATATGTAACAATTTATTCTGCAGTTTAGGACGAATTTGTTGGCTACAAGGCTCAATATTTTTTAATACTCACACAGTGGATGGGTGAGGAAGCTTTCTTTGTTGATCCAATTATTACTGGCAAAAATGAAAACAGTTCCAATCAGTATAGTGGAGCCAATCAAAGTCCTGAGGCTTCATTTATACTGCAAACTTGACTAAAGGCTAGTCTTGGGTGCGAGAAGGCACGTAGGATTGAGGGAGGTAAGAGTGGCAGGGCTGTGGGGGGCTAGTCTATTGAGTAGTGAAGGTGAGAAGTAGTTTATATAAGATGTAAGACTTAATGGGTAGACAATGCAGGAGCAATAGAGGAGTGTAGCAAGGGTTTACTGTGAGTGAGATATGTTGTAGCTGATTTTTGTACAAACTGGGGTCTATACAGGGCCTTGTTTGATGCCCCGAATAGGACTTTATTGCAGTAATCCAGTTGTGAGGTGAGAAATGCAGGTATGAGTGTTTCAGCAACTGCATCCATGAGGGATGATTCTTGCAGTGCCAAAATGTACAATTCCAATACCTTGTGGCCAGGGAGCAGGAAAGGGGTACACCAACTGGCAGAGGGCCTCTTTTCTGCCGTCATCTTTTGCTATACAAAAGCAATATGATGTGATGGTAGGATGGGGGGGGGTCACAAAATTTGACATTATCGAATTTTTTGCTCTTTTTCAAGGTCTAATAAGGAGGGGGTAAATTTAGGGGGCCCTAATTTGAGGGGGCCCTAATTTAGCTCTCCATGCATTCTTTTTTAGCTTTTCACTTCGTATAAATCAATTGGTTTTATGACTGATTTGAATATTTTTTTCCAAGTTCTCATTGGAATTAAATTTTCTAGCTGTATCTCTCAGACAGGCACGGTTCCAGAGTGCAGTTGGGGGGTGGGGGGGGGGTCTAACTGATGGTGGGGGAGAGGCTCATAATTATCACTTATTTTTGGTCAAAGTCGCAACATTAACCTACCAAGCCACATAACATTTTTCAATATTGAGACTGCCCCTTTTGCTGAGCCCTACGTTTTCTCCATTGGCACTAATGTTGGTTAAGGCATTGCCATGATACGCAGAGGAGGCATGCTAGTTAGCTGTTGCTATTCAAGAACCAGAGACAGCAATCCAATTTGACACACATAACCCTTTGAATTACTTGCACCTGCATGTACCTGAAAGCAGTGCAAGGTTTAACGATTATATTTGAAGAATATAGTTTATAATAATAAATAATAGTAATAATAATAATAATTTTATTTATATGGGCAGCACGGTGGCACAGTGGTTAGTGCTGTTGCCTCACCGTAAGAAGGTCCTAGGTTCGATTCCCACCTGAGAGCCTTTCTGTGTGGAGTTCTCCCCGTGTTAGCGTGGGCTTCCTCCGGGTACTCCAGTTTCCTCCCACAATCCAAAAACATGCAGGTTTATTGGTGACTCTAAATTGTCCATAGGTGTGAATGTGTGTGTGAATGATTGTATGTCTATCTTAGCCCTGCGATGGATTGGCGATCTGTCCAGGGTGTACCCCGCCTCTCGCCCGAAGTCAGCTTGGATAGGCTCCGGCGCCACGTGACCCTGCATAGGATAAGCGGTTCTGATAATGGATGGATGGATGGATGGATTTTATTTATATAGAGCCTTTCAAGATAGCGTTACAAGGTGCTTCACAATAAAAATGATTACTTTTTTATACTAGAACACTTAGATCACACAATAAAATCAGGCAACCACATCTAAAGTAACTTCAAATAAACTAGAAAATGTACATTCCATTACATTCATTTAGCAGAAGCTTTTAAAGTTTCTGCAGAAAGTGAACAAAAATGTTGCAGCCTCAATGTTTGAGGGGAGGTCATTCCACCACTGAGGGACAAGGACAGAGAAAGGTTGTGAACGAGGTATCAGGCTATCCCCTCCACGGAGTAAGGTAAGGTAAGTCGACATCCTGTGGCAGAGCGGATTGGTCTGGACGGGGTGTAGGATCTGAGCATCGACTATAGGTAGGGCGGTGGAGATACAATCCCCACCTGATAGGCTAGGACATGTGACTTGTGCTCGCTGATAGCTAAGCCAAGAGGGAGCTGCTGGAGTCCAGGCGAGGGATGACGAGAGCCTGGACTATGACCTTTACAGCCTCTCTTGCAAGGAAGAGCCATATCCTTCTGATGTTGTAGAGAAGGAATCTGCAGGAACACATAACTGCCGCAATAGCTGGGGACAGACGGTCGTCAAGGGTGACCCCAAGGTTCTTTGCCATACTAGACAAGGAGACCACAGTGTTATCAACGGTGCTGGTTAGGTCTTTGAACAGGCTGGACTTTCCGGGATGAAAAAAACGTCTGTTTTGTCTTGGTTGAGTTTCAAGGGGTAAGCTGCCATTCATGCTGAAATGTCAGCTAGGCAAGCCAACATGCGTTTCACCACCTGTGTCATAGGATGGATGGAGAACATCAGTTGAGTGTCATCTGTGTTGAAGGGATAGGACAGGCCAGCCAAATGTATGACTGAGCCCAGTGGCTTTGTGTAAACAGGGAAAAGGAGAGGGACTAGGACTAAAATCTGAGGAACCCAGGTTGAGATCCTGCATAGTTTTGAGACCAACCTTCTCCAGGCTTCCTGGTACGATTTGCCCGTCTGGTAAAATGCAAACACGGAGAGCGCAGACCCCAAAATACCCAGGTCTTTAAGGTTAAGGAGAAGATTCTGGTGGTTCCCATTGTCAAAAGCAGCAAAGAGGTCAAGGAGAATGAGAACAGAGGAAAGCTGAGTGAAGGGCCCCCAAAACTGCGAGAAGGGCCTTCTTGGTGGGAGTGGGCTGGCTTGAATCCTGACTGGACGGGATCTAGGAGGTAGTAGTACTTGAGATTGGAAAAAAGTTGGTTTAGTATCACTCGTTCAAGGGTTTTGAACAGGTAGGGGAGAGGAGAAACAGACCTGTAGTTGCTGACATCAGATTGGGTTAATAGAGGGTTTTCATGAAAAGTGGTGTTACTTGAAAGTAGCTGGGAAATACCCATTGACCAGGCTTGTGTTGAAGAGGAAGGTCAAGGAAAGGGAGGTATCCCTTAGATATCCTCAGAGATAAATTGTAGAATATTCATAGGGATGGGGTCAAGTGGACAAGTGGTGGGTCATTTAGAGATTAGTAGGAGCAAATATTAATCGGTGGTGAGGTGCACTAAGGAAGAAAGGGAAAGGCTAGTTGCAGGTTTGCAGTGGGCTGTCAAGGTGGGAGAAGAGGGGATGGAAGACTTTTCTCAAAGAAAGAGACAAAGTCCTCCGGCAGAAGGTAGAAGGGTGGGGCAGGGTTAGATGGTTTGAGAACTGAGGAGAAGGTCGCAAACAGTGCTGTAGGATTGGAGGCATAAAAAGATAATTCTGAACTGAGGAGAATATAGTGCGGAGGGATTGACAGATACTCAAGTGCTGATGGTTACGGGATTTCTTCTTCTTCTTCCATAGCCTTCCTCAGGGAAGTGGGACTAGATCGATTCCAGTTCTTCCAGAACACTGCCCGGTGAGCAAGGTGGGCGATAGAGAACAACATTTTTTATGTGAAAAGGACATGTGGCAGTGATATCATGGAATTAAAATGTGGTGGCAGGTTATTTAGTTACATGTAGATTAGCTAAAATGAATGTCACAGTAATGCTGCTCAAGTGTGGTAAGAAGAGTACGCAGCTGAGTATTGTAGTGACTAATTGAAATGGCAAGTTCAAAATGCATTTTCACATCAGTGGAAAATCAGAATCAGATTTAAGTAAACTTAAATTATTAGTGGCATGTTTTGATCATCCATTTAGACAACCACACTCACAAAAAGTATTGTTTTACTTATCTGGACATTTTGGGTTGAAATTTGGTCGGGTTAATGGGGCATTCAAAGCTTTAGAGAGGCATTGCACACCCCACATTCATCAGAATATATACATAATACTTGGCCTCTTATCACAGCCTGTGGAACAGTACACAAAAGTCTACCAAATCTACCAAATTTGTCTTTTCATTTGAGAGAGAGACTTCTTATAAGCCATTTAGGACTAAGATTCAGGGGTCAGAATTGATTGAGTTTTTGAGAAAGTTATTTAAATTCACCCACAGCAAAAGGGTAATGGGAGTCTGAAACTTTATAATAAATTAAACTTAAACATAGTTATATAAGTCTGTTATAACATGATCCATTATTGTTAAAATAATTAAGTTTTTTTAATTGCAGGCCAATAATGCAATAACCGGTCAATAATGTACTCACATTGTACGTTATGGACAAAAAGTAATTAAGTTATTGGTTCAAACATTTTATTACATTATTGAGAAGTTATTACGTTATTGGCAGTTATGACATTATTGGTAGTTATTACAGTATTGGCTGCTACACACACCTATTCTGCAAGCCCACATACAGAGACAGACAGGGGACAACAAGACGCATTGCAAAAAGGAAAAACACAAAAACAACTGGAGACTGGGCTTTGTCAAAGTTACTTAAAAAGCCCAAAAGAGAGTTCTTTGGAAGCAAAGTAGACTTAAAGAACATGTTTGCCCAAATACTACTATGAAAAAGATGCCTCAAAGCTTGCCAAAACAAATAAACGGAACATCATTATTGCATAGAGATATAAAAAAATATATTTTCATTTAACATGTTATGGGGTTCATAACGTGTGGTTAACTCAAATGACAACGGGCTTGTCTCAAATATCATAAGTTAAGTTGCACTTTGTAAATTGTTCCGGGAAACACACTTCTAACCCTTAGGATTTTGGAAGTGTTTTAGAACATTGGAATTGGTTTTCCGTAAAATTCAGATAAACATAATCTAAACCTACATGTCTAATTGTACTAAACCAACTTCACTTGATTACATTATTGTTTGATAATAAATAACACATTTCCTTCTGAACGACTTAGGAATGTGCTTCAGAATTTATTGCGGACACACAAATATATAATATTTAGCTAATTTACGGTTTTACCCTAATGCAACAGAGATGATCTGTTACCATCCCTAATTGTAATGCAGTGTTAAGTTGGCATTGTTTTATTTGAACTAATTAAGTTTCAAATGCAATATTTACAATAGCCGGCAGGCAACACCTGTCATGTCTCGTCAACTTTGTTAAATGTTTGTTTAGTGTGTGTCATGTCTGGTCAACTTAGTTTAATGTTTGTTTAGTGTGTGTACTTACCTTCCCTATTGTTTCAGAACCTGACCTCTCCCCTCGTGTGGTTCCTCGTCGGGATAATTGCCTGCCCCGCCCCTTATTGGTCTCACCTGTG
>JAVQJS010117056.1:0-31339 GCA_036024795.1 Galaxias rostratus | reverse complement strand
TTGCCATTTGTAGGGGCTATTGTAGGTTCTTCTTCACTAGGGTTACTATTGAGGTGTTGGAATTGAATTCAAATTATGGAATTTCCGTTGCTTCTTTTTCTGCTGATTCAATACATGTATTACTAGTCATGTTCTACACATACCTAACAACATTAATGATTGTATGCCTCAAAGCGTGTACTTTTTGGGACTGTTAAGGCAATTTAAGTAGCAGGGTTGCATCGACTCCATTTGTGGACGAAGAGTTGTCGGTCCCGTTTCAATTTGTGGTTAACTCTTCGTTATTCCAAAAATAAATATAGCGTCTGCTTTCAGACTCCACCCACCGTCGCAATGATTCGAAATGCAAGGAATGAAACACATTTGTTACAGAAGCAAGTCACATTGATCATTGGCTGACAGTGAGGTAGACGATGGCATTAAATGTCACAGAAAGTGCTGTGATCTGTTTTGATCTATTCCATGCGTATCCTCTTTTCGATCAGGGCTTAGGATTCTCATGTATTTTATGTGTGCTGGTTTGAACCCTGATTTGAGTGCCATTGCAGGTGATGAATAAAAGCACAGAGGTACTTTTGGAAGAGCTCAAATGAAGGAGGGTCAAGGATGCGGGGAGGGCTATTTATCAATGCATATCAATAGTTTAGAAAGTTCTTTGACTTTTTTTTAAATAATTTTCGTAGAGAACAGGCGCAGGGTAGCGGGACGTTGTGGAAACACATTAACCGTTTGGGACAAACATCCGGAGGTGCCTTTTAGTTTGAGCGTTTTCCCTTCTTAATCACAATCTTTTGTATTTTCCGATATATTAATAGGGGGAGCTTAATAATTATTGTTTAAAAAAATATGATCTGATTGAACATATTTGTTTGGATTAAGCAATGAACCTCTAACTCACTATATCTGAGTTAAGCTGTCGAAGACATCTTTTACTTTTGAAACCGTTTTTTTTCGTTTCTTTTGCAGTTCCTTGATTGCATCTAACCAGGACTAGTTTGAGGCCAAATTAATTGTTTGGAGAAGTTATCGCCAACAAGACACGTGGCGCTATCTTGCTGTGAAAAAAAACAAAGTGTATAGGGATCATGAAGAGGTAAAATCAAAATATTTTTACCATTCCATTTCCCATGTTAATGGTTTCAATAATGTTCACACCTAAATAATAAAAGTCAGTAAAGCAAATTGTTGCGTTAGCAAATACTTTCAAAAGACGTTAAACGTTATCATTAGGATTTTGATTAAAGTATAAACCATTTCAGATTACTTCAACTTGGAACATTATTATGGGCCTGGTTTCAATTTAATAACAAGAAGCATATTAACAAAATAAAGCTTCACAAACACATGCCATGGAGATGGCACTGCAACCTATTTCAATTGGGAATCTGTTTGAAAGTAAAATTATTCTTTCATAAGAATAAAATATTTTTTGTCAAAATATTCCATGCAGCTTAATTTGAAAACAAGATGTGGGTTATATTTTTACATCCAAGTTATTGTTCAACTTCACCAATAAAGGATGTAAATGTATGTTGTTGTGTATTTTGTTAAAATACTGTTAGGTTGGATTGCAACCTCACCTTTTGTCAAAACTACAAAACCAAGTTACCTACTTGACAACACGAATCTCAGATCAGAACGAGGCATTAACAGGATTCCTGTATATGAATAATCAAACACTGATGTCCTGATCACTATGAAGGCTAGCGGTGGGTTCAGTTTTTAACCATGGAAATAAGCAAAGCTAATGGCAAACAGGTGTGTACACATGAAATTAAAACAAAACGTTGTATAACACTACAAAAATAAACAAATACCTAAATCCTTTAGTGGCAAAGGGGTCTTCAACATACTTTAGCTAACTTGAAAACTCATGATCACAAATATTCTAAACAATAAAATGTAGGCCACACCTTTTCTTCAGTGGTTTAGTAACATTGACATTTGCTCAAACATGCTATAACTTGCGCTTTACACAAGCAAATTATTTACAAACAAATCTAAAAATATATATAACCTCATATCACATATACTATTCAAAATGGTTATTTGATTTGAGATAATTAAAAGATTGTAGTCTTCAGGAAGACAAGCAGATTATTTGACGCCGTCCAGTGACCCTAAATTTCTGCGAGGCGTTTTCATAGTGCAATTGGAAAGGGTACCAAGCCGTTTTGGTTGGGAACATATCGTCAGGAAGAACTGTTTACTTTTCAAACAATGCGTTGATGAATGTCCAAGTGCCACACATTGTCATGGATGCACTGAACACAACACTCAACACTCCGCCTAACGGCATTCAGAACCAGAGCTACAATCTCAGTCAATCTTCCTATTGTGACCATCGCACACTTATATCGACAAGGGTAAAAACTATTGAAAATAAATAGGAAAATTCAACTTTAAAAGAAGCATCAACGATAAAAAATTATACTCTACATGTACTATGCAGCATAATTTAGACTGCCTAGGGTAGCCTTTTTGATAGAGAACCTCTAACAACGGCACCAGTCGATTGCCATCAACCGACATCCTTTCCGGCACGCCTGCATCCTTTCTTTCACAAGACATCTCCCTCCCTCACCCAGTCACTCCCAAAAGTATTCAGACACCCGCGGTAGGTTAGTGGGGTGCTACCAAAAGTTCAGCAGATGGCGGAGGGGTCTTGCAGGGGTTCAGGACAGGGCTTTTTAATGCGCCTTTTGGCCTCCTCTTCCTCCTCCTCCTCCTCTTCCGCCTGTCGTCCATGTTTACTGCTGCCATCTGAAAAACAACAAACCTTTAGGACAGATGGGGGGCGACTGGTACAGGAGTCAAAGAGCTTCATTATCTAGAAGCATGTCTAAAGAAGCTCGAGGTTCAACCTGACTGACCTTTCCCATTGTTGTCTACCTTTCAGGTGAAGCTATAAAGCGCATATCTGATTGATCTGAGTGGGTGCAATTTGTTTCCCTGTCTTCAGCTTCCGGACACTTTGATGTAAACCAAAGATCCTCTCTTTTGTACTAACAACCCTATAGAGTACATTTAAGGAAGAGCTATGTCTGGATGAGCGTGGTTAAACTCTTAAATGCAAGCCGAAGTGACTAAGTGTGTTTATGTGACTCCCAAGGAGTAGCCATATCACCACAGAAACATACTTGGGACACAGTGAGCAGCATGGCCACGTACAGCTTCGGGGCTCCTCTGCCACTGTAACCAATCAAACAGAGACAAACGTTAGACACAAACCCGTTACTTCACTAAGCCCCACTCCAACATGCTTGTATGTATGTTTAAGTTACACGCTTATATAAGGCCATTGTAACCAAAATAAATGCAGATAGTATAAGATATAATAAGAACAAAAGAAGCAGTTACACAGGTTAAAAAAGAATAAAAGTATCAAATTCAATCCTGGGAGAGGCTGAGAAGCGTGTCTTTCAGAGAGCAGCGCCCAGTAGCCTCGACTCACGATGTGTTTGTGCACGTGCCGCAGGCCGCCGAAGCGGAGGTAGGAGATGTCGCCTTTGTCCTTGCCGCTGTCCAGGTCGGTGGTGTAGACGTGGCGGACCCCCGCCCCGCTGATCAGGGGCACGCACTCGTCGCACGGACACTTGGTCACAAACAGCATGGTGCTCTCCTCCTCTTTGATCTCTGCATTCCTACACACACACCGAACGTCGCCACCGGCGTGGTCACCGAAACAAAAAATACATTTTATCACAGAGTCACTTTACATGGTAATCATCATCATCATCATCAAGTCCAGTCTGCAATATATTTGCCTTCTGGGAAAGGTTGAACTCCTGATTAGATATCTGTTACCATGCTTCACTTCACATACAATAAGTGTTCCCCTCTTGTTAGACCCCGTGGTGATTACATGTGCCCTCAAGCACCATGTGCCCCACCTGAAGGTCAGCGCGTTCTGCTCGGCGTGGACGATGTATCTGTACTTGCGCCTCGGGCGGTCCTGCTGCTTGCTGTCCATCTGGGGGTACTCGGCGTACTCGGAGCCCGCCGGGTAGGCGTTGTAACCGCAGCCCACCAGGTACAGCCTCCCCGTGCCGTCACAGCGCCCCTGTGTCACCACAGGACAAAAGGGGAATCACGTTTAACTCCAAAAAACATGATCACTGTAGATTTGGTGTGAACATCGTTTTGAAATAAATTAATGAAGGCAGCCCATATTTACATACATAAGTGTGGTAACACCTTAAATATATATTTATAAAAACAAGAGGACGACTTTTCAAAGGTTTTCTTTGCTAAGACATAAAGAACGAGAGAAACATTACTGTACTTGTACGGTGTATCGGTTCTGACTTAACGGTAATGCACAGTACAATTCATGGTCTTAAGTTGTTATACTCACAGATTTCCCCTCGGCCCATATTACAGCACCAACGCCCAACTTAGGGTCCTCTACACAAAGAGAGAGGCAGAGAGCCAAACGCACGTCAAGACATTTCCAACACAAAGTTGTGTCTAGACACATGTTCCCTCTAGCTCTTTTTTTCAACTTTTTGACAGGTTTCACCGGTCCACATAAGTCTAGTTATTACCATGCAGTTCTGCACTTTTGGAAATGCCTTAGAAGCATACACCATTTAAAAGCCTATGTTCTACCCTAAGCAAAACCTCACTTAAAAGTGCAGCCAGATAAGACTTCAGTCGGTGAATGGATGTCTAAAAATACGGGGGACATACCAACCAAAACAAGTGAATGCTAAAAAACAAAAACAAAAAAAACTTTACAACTTCAAAGTGTTGAGTCAAACCATGTGTGCAACCATTCGGCACCATTTTGTTGGTATCTGTTTCAATGTGTAGACATGCAACAGGAAGCAGACCTGTTCTGTAGGCCAGGAGCCGGGCCTGGATGATGCAGTGGCGTGCCACTTCCTGGGTCACCCCTTGGGGCTGAGTCATTGCCGTGGAGCGGGGAGGGAGTTCCTCGCTGACGGAAAGACACACAACAAGCACGCCTGGGGGTTACTACGAGGAAGGATAGATGATTTTCTAAAGGAACACTCAACACACACCTCTGAATTATGAGTGGCATGTTGTGCCGTTTTAGTATATCATGCCATGGCCTACTGATAACACCACAACACCACAGGGATAACCAAAGTAAGAACTTAGTGTGTGCTGCGTGTGTTAGATGTTTTACGGTTCTTTTTTTTTTCTTTGGGAGGGGGAGTATTGCTATCTGTTCCAATGACCTGGAGGCGTCCGCGGGATAGAAGCCGTGCTGGAGCCGGGGAACGCCGGCCGCCACAGAGGCCAAGACGCCCACCAGGTCCTTCATGTTGTGTCGCAGGTCGGAGAAGTAGGGCTCCACGCTGAAGGTCTCCAGGCTCATTTTGGCCAGAAGGTTGCGGTGCTGCTGGGTGGGCTGGACCAGGAACCGTGAGGAGAAGGTGTCCAGGTGGCTCCTGCGCTGCTTGGCGAAGACCTCGCGCGGGTCTAGCGACGGCAGGTCAGTCAACAGCTTCTCCATGAATTCGCACGCAACTGAGGTTTGGTCCACAAACTCGGCCATGCCGGAGGTGAGAGGCTGCAGAAGGACGCAGACATGTGGCCGGCTGCTGGACTTTAGCTTCTGCACGGCCACAATGTCCAGCTCAGCCTCCTGGCAAATTGCTCCGTCCCGGGACAATAAACTGATTTCAGGGTCTCCTGGCCAGAAAGAGATCCGGCTTACTCCGGCTAGAAGAAAATAAAGCATGCTTTTTATATGATAATTAGTTTAGATTATTACTATGCACAAAAAGCAGGCGCTTTGATAAGGAAGGGAAAACGTTGGAAGGCCACAAACATTTTAGTAAATCCAACGACTCTAACCAGCGCACCAACCGAGCACACAGAGCTACATTGGATTAGCCAATAAGGAGAAGCCATGTTAAACACAGCAGCTATAGAAAACAGGAGTGATGTCTCCGTACCATTGACGAGCATCTTGAGGCAGCTGGCGCAGGGTCGTCTGGAGAAGAAGAGCTCGCAGGAAGCCAGCCGCGGCCCATGCCGGATCACGGCCACCTGGCCCGCATGTAGCTCGGCCCCAGAGCAATGCATTCCCACCACACGCTGCTCTCTGACCACCACCAAGCCTGTGTTCTGTGCCTGGAAGTCAATGCAATTGATTTTCATATCTACTGAACAGACTTCAAGTGTTGTAAAACTTGACTTATCCAGGTAATGCACCTATATATATATCCCTCCATTATATAGGTCATGGTACGATGAAAAAATTGTGTTCAGATTTATTTGCCCTTGTACTCACAAATTCAAATTCATTATTGTGTTCCATTGCTTCCTTTGGGAACAGTTCCATCCACAGACTGAGCAACGTGAAGAGGTTATTTTTTGATAGTCTGAGGCCATGGCCTGGCAGGGTTAGGGTTAGGGTTATAAAGAAAATGAGATGAATGCCATCAAAAGTCAGAACAAAGCAAACGCATTTATTATAAAAAAGGATAAAAGTGTGCACCTTTGTCTATATGGCGATGCTACCAATACTAACTGAAATTAACAGACTGCAATGTTGAATTCAGTTTTAAAATACATGTTCAGGGCAATACAACACTCACCTGGTACGTTTTCGGTCTGTGTACCGGCCTCCGTAACAAGACGACGTTGATTACAATGACATAAATAGGAACAAGTCGACCGCAGCTGAGGATCTTTTATTGCGGTGCCTGTCGTTGCCATTCATTCGGTTAGGTAAGAAACGAATCTTTTCTTTACCCCTATGAAGACGAGACGAATGTTTATGTTGATTCTATAAGCTTCCTGCTTTCTGACGTAGAAAATGGGCGGGGTTAGTAGCAAATTAGCCCACCCTTCTGAACTGTCAAATGCAGACTTCTACGACGCGATCGTACAGATCAACTACACCAGATCCTACTGCCGTTAAAAAGACGAAGCATTTATAATTTTCTAACCTAAATGATTAGCCATAATAATGTAAATTATTCCACTTCTTTCGTCGCAAACAGCTAGCATTTTAAAATACAGACCCAAAGAGGCCTACTAGTGACACAACAATAATTAAAAGTAAAGTAAAAAGAGAGAAAAAAACCAAGATCGGTATGGATATCCTTTATTGAACATATAAAAACGGTAAAAAGCATCTCCAGGCAGCACTGGCCGAAGCATATTCGCAACAGCAGTTTCTTGTGATGTTCCAAAAGCAAAACAATGAAAATCCATAAAATGATGGTGGTCAAGTAATTATTTGGTCTCTATAGTTCAACCCTTGTAACAAAGTTATGTATGCATTTGACATAAATGGGAACACAAATAGGAATATGCATCGCTGTAAATTCAAATCACATTGCAATCAGAAATAAGGATAAATTACTTAAAAATCCAAAAAGATATTTAATGTTCATTCTGTGAAAGGTCTATGTTCAGTTCTTAATAAAAAAAAATACCAGGGTATATTAAAGTAATACCCTGGTAACTTCAGCATTACTCCACAGGTTTATTGTACATTACTAAATGCACCTGGCACTGGCCCGTCACACTTGCACAACAGGATATTAGAAATTAAAATATAATCGCTTTATATCGAAGAGGATATTATCTAAAAGACCTGAACATTTGAAAAAGTAAAAAATAAAACAAATAAAAAAGGACGTCTGCAGAAGACACCACCATTCTCAAAGCAATACTTGTCTAAAGTGCTCTCCAGTAAATTCACCAAAACGCATTGTTGATTGATGGTCCTTCACAAACACACCATCATACAAGCAATCTGTAAAACCCTATACTACTATCTGCATTAATAGAAGGAGGAAAAAATAGTTTACATTCCTAAACAAACTTAAATTCATAAAAATATGGATACAATAAAAGTAAGTGTCTACAGCGCCTCTTTTCTGTCCCTTTGGCCTAGTCATGTCAGAGCAGCCTACTCAGGCTCCGGCTACAGTTGAATCTGGATGGTTAAAAACGTAGTCCTGGTCTTTACCCAAGGTCCAAAGGGTGCATTTAACACGTTGAGAAAACGCAAAAACGCCTGACTGTTTACGGGTTCCTCCCCATGACTTTTGTAACAGCACCACCTACCTGTGTGGAGGCCACACAGACGGCAGGTAGGAGAGCTAGCTAGGGCTGGGAGGGTGAAGCGTGCTTGAGCGGAACAGAATCCATTGCTACTCTGACCCACCTACACGCACCGCCGTACACGACTACAAGCCAGACAGTCAATGCAGCGTGAAATCAGCAGTGCTAGATGTGTATCCCTTGTTCTCGCCGGCCATAGTGCTTTGTTTTAGTTGCAGTGGTAGGAGGGTGTCGGGGGACGGAGAAGGGAGGGGGTGGGGGGTCTGACGCCGGGTCGGGTCAGTTCTTGAAGGCGCCGCAGCGGCTGGCCCGGCAGATGAACTCTTTGAGCATGGTGCCATCGATCTGCCAGAAGGCGGCCGTCTGCGTCACCTCCGTCAGGTGGTTGATGCAGAACTTGAAGCAGAACTCTTCCAGGTCCTGTTCGAGGGCAAGGTCAACATGTTTGAGAGTTTTAGCATTAGCAGCACTGCTAGTAGTGGTGTTTTGAAGTTGGTGTGTTGCTGCAAAAACAATCCAAACTCCCAAAACAAATGTATTTGAATTGCATATGGTTTAGATTTCTATTATTATTATTTTTTTTATACAATAAACCGTTTACTACATAATTTGCAATAGCAACCATCGTCATAGCAATCCCTAACGTCCACTTATTCAAATATACATTCTATTTATATATTCACCATGACATTGGACCAGCGCTACACTGTCAAGTATAGTTCACATTGCTGAAAAACCTCTTGTAGGATTGCCTTAACACAGGTGTTGACTGGGTGTCTGTGCTTGCGGTGTTGACTGGGTGTCTGTGCTCGCGGTGGTGACTGGGTGTCTGTGCTCGCGGTGGTGACTGTGTGTCTGTGCTCGCGGTGTTGACTGGGTGTCTGTGCCCCCGGTGTTGACTGTGTGTTTGTGACTGTGTGTCTGTGCTCGCGGTGTTGACTGGGTGTCTGTGCCCCCGGTGTTGACTGTGTGTCTGTGCCTGCGGTGTTGACTGTGTGTCTGTGCGTCTGTGCCTGCGGTGTTGACTGTGTGTCTGTGCCTGCGGTGTTGACTGTGTGTCTGTGCTCGCGGTGTTGACTGTGTGTTTGCCTGGGTCACCTCTGCGTCGTATCGGACGGCGGCGGAGAGCAGCGAGAAGGCGTTCTCCACGGTGATGCCCCTCTTGATGATGTGCTGACACAACCTCTTCAGCCGGTTCTCACAGTAGGAGGTGGCCAGGTCCAGCAGGCCTGGCGGGACAGACACACGGATAAGGGCACGCACCACACACACACACACACCTCTGCGTTTGTTTTTGCATCCACGAGTGACAGGCCGTAACTACGTGAATGTTTGTTTCAAGTAAATTAGCTCAAACGTTTGCATGTGCGCCAGTCCGGTCAGAAAGGCTGCGGTCGTAACCGCCACCGCAGGGTGACTTCTACCCGCGCACACGCAGACATAGGAGCCGGCGACACCTTTCCCACCCCCCCACCCTCACCGATGGCATCCTCCGGGGGCAGTTCCACGGTGTCGGTGTAGAGGAATTGGAGAAAGGAGCGGTAGACCGGGTAGGAGAACTGGTCTATCTCAATGACCTCCTGCATGTCCTCCGTCCAGTGGGCCTGTGGAAAAGAGACGGGGGGGGGGGGGACAAACGATGAGAGCCCGACTACCACGCGACGAGAGCAGGCTCTCCTTTCCCCCCCGTTGCACGTCCCGCTAGCTAGGAGGCGACACTATTACACGAGGCTCCTCTCGTGCATTTCGTCCCCCGGGATGCCACTCGACGGTCGCACAAACTCCGTTCCCTGACCCGCGTTCTCGTCGGCCCGGCGTGGGAGCCTGTCACTTGCCTGGAACATGGAGCGGAAGTGCTCGCAGCGGATCTTCAGCACAGCCTTGTGGACGTGGATGTATTTGCCGTCCACGCTGAACTTGAGGTCGGCCGTCTCGGGGCTGTCGAACTCCTTCCTCAGCGCCTGCGCCACGGTCATGAAGTCGTCGTGCTCTGGGGGACACAAGGCCCGGGAATACAAGTCATGTTGAAAAGCTAATAGGTAAGGATGGTATTAACTCTTGGCATGACAAACAGTGTACTTGAATGAGAGATACATTTAAAAAAAATCCCATCCGGCGTTCCTCCCCTTCTAAGCACACTCGGCGGGTTACACATTTTGTACTGAAGCCCATTCTGTAGACTGCAGTGGTTCCAAATCCAGTCCTCAAGTACCCCAAGCCTTGCCAGTAATTGGATATTTTCCTAGTGCCAGTAGACCTGGTGCAATTAGTTCAGGCCTTTGTATTTGTGGCTAATTAAACCAGGTGTGCTTCAAACTGGGAAGATGAAATGCCTGAAATGGCTGGGGGCACTTGACAACTGGATTGGGAACCACCGCTAGGGTGTCAGTGTCAAACAAAAGCCGTGCCCGATGCCTGCACGCAAGCGGGGCAACGGAAACATGAAGGGGGGGTGTTGGGAACATCTCTCACCCACAGAGAGGAGGCGCCACATGACGGAGGGCGTGGCGAAGCAGGCGAACACGTCGTCCGTGGCGGTGAAGTGGGTGAGGTGGGGCCGCACCAGGGACTGCCCGCGACACTGGCCCCACATGTACACCTGGCCCGACTGGGTCTTGGCCGCCGAGGTGTGCGTGGAGTGGCACGCCGCGATCTCCACCACTCTGCTGGAGAGGCGAAAAGGGGGCGAGTGGAGTTAGGGCAAGGGTAACTCCAATCAGACACGCCGATCCTTTAGGTAGGAAACAAAGGCGCTTGCATAGACCGACAGACAAGTCAACGCACATACATACACAAACCGTACACACATTTGGCCACACACAACTAGTTTTGATAATACTTACTTTTTAGACTTATGTTTTTAAATGAGTTCCGTAGCCATGCAGGGAGAAATTTACGAGAGCTGCGGTTGAGCTCCTAAGAAAAGCGCAGATTTTCTCCGGGTTTTTCCTAAACCGGTTATCCTGGCTGAATGTAAACAAAAGACCCATTGGCTAGGTTTCATTCCACATGGTGCTCCCTCTTATGCACCACTGTCTTCATGTACTTAATTTGATTGGATAGGACAACCTACACGTAGGAGTCAATAGGGACTGAGCTCAGGCAGATACGTTTAGATCTGGGATGAGGGCGGAGTGACCAAAGACACGCAGGAAGGAAAAGGCTTGTGGAACCGAACCTGAACCCTGACATCCTCGCTCAGTGCGTGAACGTCCTTCTAAAACGCCAGACAGGAAGTGTCGACTGGAATTGGAAAGGGAAACAGGAACTGTCGGGATTCTTCTAGACCGAAATGAATACTTGCTCTTTACTTTAAACTGCATTTGATTCAAACATACAAATAAAAAAAACAGAACAATTGCGGCCTTATTAAAAGTAAACTCTAAAGAGTTGTAATGAGATTTGTTTTTGCTTCAAATGTTAAGATCCTCGTCATGGGACAATTACACTAAGTCATCGAGTTCTGCTCTATAATGGCAGAGAAACAGAACGATTCTGCACAATGTGAGGTGCCTCTCTCAGAGCAGCTCCGGCCCTTTGTGAAGGCCCACAATGTGCTCTGTGAAAAGGGAGAGGCCCAGACTGGGCCAGTGGGTATTCCCCCATGGCAGTGGCCACGCGGACGACAGGAGGAGAGCACAATGGGAGGAGCTGCATTTCACTCAACCCATTGGAGCAGAACGCATGGAACATGGACTTATGGGTTATAGACTAGCAAATGTTTTGTGTGTTTTTCCGAGGGGACGGGTAGGCAAAGGAATGATGTCAGGAAAATAAAAGATTCTGATGTGCCATCCTGGTGACCTTGCCCTTCGCAGACATAGTCAGCCTGCGGTCCAATCGAATGTTTCCTCAGCACTTTTTCTTAAACACCCATTGGGGGAGCTAGAAAGGGTTTCAGCCATTCACACTTCATCGTTAAGACAGTCGGGCAAATAGGTCTGAAATGGGTTTACATTTCTAAATGAAATGGAGATTTTCTAGATCCAGGGGGGAAGGGATGGGGGGGATTGAGCCAACGTCCAGGATAGACAGACTTCCCCCTGGACGGGCTTCTCGGCGGGAGAGCGCTCCCGGTCCCTACCTCTCCTTGTCGGTCATGATGTGGACGGGGCTCAGCTGGTTGTTCCTGTTGCCTGTGCCCAGCTGGCCGTAGGTGTTGGCGCCCCAGGCGTACAGCAGGCCCTCGTCCGTCAGTGCCAGCGAGTGGGCGTAGCCCGATGCAATCTGTGAGTCAACCAGAAAGAACGTGGAGTTAGGGTCGCCTTGCAGAAGGGCGTGGACTCTTGACAGGCTTTAATACAATTTATTATGGAAAAGGATTACGTTTACAGAACCGGTTTCAAACATTCCTAAGTGAAAATGGTCAACACATGACACTGCCTTCTAGCCGTCACTCAATTCCATATGTGCAGGACCCAGGGACATTGGAGGTTAAAGGTCAGCCTGTGTGCGCGTGTGTTTGTGTGTGTGTACCTGCATCACACACAGGCCCTGCAGCCCGGCCAGGCGACAGGGGGTCAGCTGGTTGCCGTTGTTGCCCACCCCGAGCTGTCCGTTGCCGTTGTAGCCCCAGCCATACACCTGCTCACACACACACCAGACCCAGTGACACAGTCAACACAACTGTTCAAAGTTTGCTTGTAGTGTACAAGTGAATGTACAATGTGAATGCTTGAAAAACACACATACATATTTATTATCGTATCACTTAATCATTGACAAATTTAACAATTCCCTCTCTCCAAAAAACGAATCCATGCACCACACTAGAGCGGGTAAACAGACCAGGCGTACCTCTCCATTGTCCACGACCGCCATGGAGGAGGTCTGGCCACAGGTGATGCCAGACACCACCTTGCCCTGCAGGCAGCTGGTCACTCTCCTCGGGGTGGGGTGGTTGGCTGTGGTGCCGGAGCCCACCTGCCCACAGTTGTTGTAGCCCCACGCAAACACCTGGAAATGGGGAATATATGCAATGAAAAAACAACTCAGAACCTAAACAGACCTATGGCTGACGGAAAAAGATCAGTTTGCACATTGGCAATTTTATAGCCTTTCTTAACAAATCTTGGGTTCAGATCATTTTGTGTAATTTATTATTAATATTATATTGATTAATATTGGCTTTGCCTAACAAAAGCAAACATGTGGGATCATATTACCCCCCGCCCCCTTCGCTACAGGGGAAGACACAAGAAAATATGAACTCGGAACTAGAATACCAGCTTCCCCCTTGGATCCGAACAGCACACAACCTCATCCTCAACCATAAACACGAAGAAGAAACACTTCCTGTCTCTTTGAGAGCGCTAAGCCTGCCGGTCAGTTGCGTGGCACGCCAGGCCGGTGTTAATTCTCTCCCTCTGGGCTGGGAATAGAGTGATTAGCTCTAGGGCAGTGGGGGGAGTGAGACAGAGATCCCAGAGTAGTCCACGGGATGCCAATAGGCTTTGTGGAGAGGCGAGCCACAGAAAGGGGCATTGGCTTAGGCTCCGGGGCTTGACCCGGCTTACCTCGTGTACACTACAACCTGTCAGACACAAGCCTATTCCTCCTGACAGCTGCTACATGGAGAGGTTTCCATTTCACCCGGGCTGAACGTTACACTAAGAACATCAATGGTCTCATTTGGGACTTTTCGACGTGGGGCGCTGACCGCGTACGAGAGGGAGCGCCGTGCCTCACCTCGCCGTCGTGCGTCAGTGCCAGGGAGTGGTGCGAGCCACAGGCCACCTCCACCACTCTCTTGCCCTGGAGGTTGGTGGCCACCAGCACGGGGGACACGCCCTGGTTGGTAGTGCCGTTGCCCAGCTGGCTGTAGCCGTTATGGCCCCAGGCAAACAACTCCCCTTCTGCAGAATAAATGAAAATCCATCCAAATACAAATATAAAAAATCAAGTTGCAGACAGGCAAATAGACCACTATAAAAGTAAATACAAACAAAGTAAAACTATATAAACAAATGAATAAACAAGCTATTTGCCCACAGCCCCCATATGTACATACAGGGAGTGAGGACGTACCATCGGTTGCGAGAAGAATGTGAGGGCCACTGCCGTAGCTCAGACTGACCACCTTCTTGCCGCGCAGGAAGTCTAGTTTCTTGGGCACAATGGTGCTCTGGGAGTCCCCGGTGCCCAGACAGTTACTACAGTTCAGGCCAAACACAAACACCTGCGACAGGGCACAAACACTCAGACATTTAACAAAGGTTTCAAAACGACCAAAGAGCTTCCGAAAGGAAGATGACATACTGGTAAATAGGCATATGGATATACAGCGAGAGCCAGCCACGTTAAGAAAAAAGGCTCTGGCAAATCGACCGTCCATCGCTCGCACCTCGTCTTCATGCGTGATGTAAATGGCCTCGTTGGCAGATGTGCCAAAGATGCAGGCCTGTCGGATGCTGCTGATCTCCTGGGGCCCGAGCAGGGTGAACAGGTGCCACTTGCTGACATCCACCATAGCTGGGTACCTGAGCCTCCCTCTGCGGGGGGGAGGGGTGGGACACGGGGTGGGGACTGGAGACGGGGTGGACACAGTTGGAGGATCGGGAAAGGGAGGGGCTGAGGCAGCTGCACCACTGCTATCCCCAGTGCTGAAACTGGAAGGACACCCATCAAAGAAGACACACGCACAAAGATGGATACACGGAGAGAAAGTCTTAATGGAAAATATTCCCGGCTTGGACACATTGGCAGAGTTTTCAATACACAAATAACTGCTTAGAGGAACATACATATTTAGTACAGGCTGCTAAAGGAACATTGCGAATTGGCGATGTTGACAGCTGGCTGTTGGCTAAACTCACCATACCGTAGTCAGGGTATAAAAAGGTAACATTAGCTAAAGAAAAGCTGCTAGCCATAGTCAATTGCCAAGCATCATTACATACATGTGTTTATATGTTAGATAGATGCTTCAAAAACAATTATGGAAAGCAGGGTAACTAATTATCCGGAACAAATGACCTACAAGCTAACACAGCAAACACAATATGAAGAATTAGATTAGAAGTTATATGTTATAATGGTAGGTTAGCTTCGTTAGCCACAAATGCTCAGCCTCTGCATTTGAAAGGCTAGCTAGCCGATCTAGCTAACGTTCGGTATCTTAGCATGCGCTGCAAGCAGCTATCACCATACCTAAAACAACGCTCCATATCATCAGTAAACTGAGAAGAAAGAAAAACAAAGGATAGATTACATCAATGTTTGGCAATAGACCTACCTCAACAATATGTTGTTTTAAATAATAACTACCAAAGTCATGCATTAACTTCTGAATAAGCAGACTCGTCAGTGTTGTGACTTGTGTCGACTTCGTACCTCCAATCCGACGCGGGATACTCTCTAGGCTCAGATCATGGTAGCGTTCCAGGTTGAGCTTTAACGTTCACTAATCTGGCTGCGCACGGCTGCAGTGCAACTTTTTCAATAACTAAAGCACAACGTGTAATTGAACATAACAAAAAAAAAAATGTTATTAAGGTTCTGACATTGTTTGTCAGAACAAACATGCGGTTTCTTTAGATTGGAATGTGCATTGCAAATTCAGGTAGACCTAGTCTCGCTGCCATATTATGGGGTTCAAATACTCCTGCAGGGCCTTCTATAATCCTGAAAGTGTAGGGTATAACAAAGATGAAGTAGTTGACAGGGTCACGCCCAAATAAAAATGTTGAAGAACAAGTTATGCATGTCACATGGCTGATTGATAGATAGGCCCCGTACTACTGACGTTCCTACAAAGCAGCGAATCAGGCTAGGCATACCTGTCGATCTGACTGTAAATCAGCAAAACCGCGTAGGAAAGGCAGTGCTCCTTGTGCACACAAACCAATGCACACCTGCCTTAAGTTCCTCTTTTTTGGAGTGACGGGCATTATAACCAAACAACCGACAAAGAACTAACAACGTCGTCGATATTGAGCTGCGGCACAGGAGCTGATTTTTCTCGATAGTGTGAACTAAAGAACCAGGATTTCCTTATGCCATTAGGGAGTGGGAAAAAAGAGTGATGGGTCTAATTCAATCCAATTTAAAGAAGCCTAACCACGTGGTTCTGATGGGTCTGGACTCGGCGGGGAAGTCCAGCCTACTCTCCAGGCTCAAGACTGGGCTGGTGATGGACACAATGCCCACAGTGGGCTTCAATGTTTGCACTCTGGAGCTGGATAAGAACACGCAACTGACGGTGTGGGACGTAGGCGGTCAAAAGAGTATGAGGCCTAATTGGAGGTAATGTTTACTCTGGTGAACCAATACATGGAAGTCCCTTGCATTTTTCGTATGCTTGCTTACAACTTATTTTTCTTTGGAACGGTGTGTCGTGAGCATGGCCTTACAGTGTGTAAATTGTGAGTGCTCTTTATATTAAAAAGCAGTATGAATCTGACCAGTACATTTATTTGGATTTTGGTCAAACCTTTGCTTTAAAATGTTCACCAGCTTTTAGCACTGAAAAATCAATGACAAATGTGTATTACTGCAGTACACCATGTTAAACTTGATGAACCTATGATTTCCTCCGAATTGTTTCTCTGCATGTGACCACCAGGTACTATCTGGAGAACTGCCACGCCTTGGTGTTTGTGGTGGACAGCAGTGACAAGGCCCGTATGGACGAGGCCCAAAAGGCCCTAAAGAAGATCCTGGCAGACAAAAACATGGAGGGGGTTCCTCTGATGGTGCTGGCCAACAAGAAGGAGCTACCCAACTCGATGACCATCCGGGAAGTGTCCACTCTGCTGGATCTTCCCAGCTACAAGGACCGAGAGTGGGAGATTCAGGCTTGCAGTGCCCACCAGGGTCTGGGCCTCACGCAGGCATTCACCTCTGTGGCCAAACTCGTCAAGAATAACTGAACCGAAAGACAACAGAAGTCTTAAGAATAGTTGGAGGAGATATTCAATGAAGGACGTGGCCTCAACGTTTCAATTTTTATTTTATTTTACCTAATGTACATTTTAGAACGTCACTTTAGTGCATATGTA
This sequence comes from Galaxias rostratus, assembly GCA_036024795.1. Taxonomy (NCBI): domain Eukaryota; kingdom Metazoa; phylum Chordata; class Actinopteri; order Galaxiiformes; family Galaxiidae; genus Galaxias; species Galaxias rostratus. The sequence goes on along the minus strand of JAVQJS010117056.1, from coordinate 14,285 downwards.
GTCCTTACATGTTTTTTATTCATTGAGTATACATATTTTTAAAAGGTGAATCGGTATAAAGTTCCCGGTGGAATTAGAGAGCTTGAAGCCTCAACTACATTTTAACATTTGTCTAACTTCCCTGGGCTTAATTCTATTGTAATGTTCATTTGTATTGATAGGAGATCTTGTTCAATCAACTTTCAGCTAAGTGCTTCTATTTATAGAATCAATCGATTGTGTTTGTTATGCAATATAAACAGTCTGAGATTTGCAAAATTCTATGATATTTTCAATGTGTTAGTGTAATACATATATACGGTATATATTATAATAATGTGGATATGGGAAGTAAAATATCTAAATATCATGTTTAATGACTTTAGCAATCAGCATGTAGCAGACACATTACTACTTTTTATAAATACATTTAATTTATTTAGGTAGCAGGTGTCTACATGTACCTGCCTTGCACAATAACCTAAAAAAACTCACAACACTTGTCACAGCTGCATTTTCCCATTGTCTTTGAGTGCATTCAGTAATTTCATCAGAACAGTTTCTAAATGTTTACGAAAAGTTTAATGTGCACATGTTGGACCGAAAATAAACTATTTTCCCCCAAAACATTTTTTAATTCTTCCGTCCCTTATAGTAGTTCAAACTCATAAAAACATATTGTCCAGAAAGTCTAACAACACTTTGTGATTTGAATATCTCCAATGAAAATGAAAAAAGTAAATGCTTATTTGTGTTTCCTTTTGGTGAGTTGTTGTTGGAATGGATGCAGTCTAGCCAGGGCAAACCATGACTGCCAGAGCAGAAGTCCAGGAACCACCACCCATATGCCATTGAAGAAGACCAGATAGACCCAGAGGTAGAGCCAGTTGGAGGTCTTCAGGCTGGGGCTGCCTGCCAGCCAGTCGGGGCAGAATGTCATCCAGCCTCCGTAAAGTTCACACACGCATAACGTGATCTGGACAAAATGTCTGAAAACACATAACACATAACTATGGTGATATTCTTAAACCTAGATTTAGACCCAGATTTTCGAGATCCTTTATTTATTTTTGCATTGAACAATAATAAGCACAGGAGTTAATGTACTGAATCGGCCCACTGAAAATAAGTTAAAAGCACAAACAGATACATTTACTTGTTCTGCTATAAAATAGTTTTGTAAGCATTTAATCATGTGACTAGATTAGTCTGGGTAAGTATTGCAAAACTATGAAAGGTTAAGTTTTTTGTTAAGAAGTAACACATTAGTATAGGTTATCAATGACAAATGGGGTTTTGTCATCTGATGTCCACCTTTTGAACAGCCAGGGGCAAAAGACATTGTACTGTCCCAACATCGAAAAAGATGTGTTACTTTATGTGGATGTGCTCCATTTTTTCTTCTTTGGAGAACCTGCCCCTCAAAATGTATGCCTGGCCTTGGCAAGCAGTATAGCCGTTAGAGATGTGCCTTGCCTTTTCACATGACTTAGATTACAAACTCAGAGGTTAATTAAAGTGTAATCTGAAGGATGTGTACATAGGCTGCATTAGAAACCCAGCCTGACGACCTGCCCACCTGTAGTGTTTATCTTTGACAATGGCGTAGACCAGGAAGAGGGCCAAAAGGCTGTCAAGGACCACGGTCAACAGCTCCAGTGCAACAATGGTGTGATCCGAGTGGAGCCAGCGCTCATCTGCCTTGCCATACTCTTTCCCTACAATCACAACAAATTAATTATGTGGCATGTGTAATGCGGCTCTTGACCTAAAATGTCCATATAAAAGCTATATTTGGTGGTCATAAACCAAAAAATCGTTATAATAATGCAGTTCTGTCAACCTTCTCAGAGAGGGAACACCAGACACTAGATGTCGCCCCAGTCCCAGGAACGAGGTAATTAGTCAAGAAAGAGTGGTGTAAGAACAAGAGCGAAATGCCGAACTCACAAAGTTCTGCAAAAATATTGTCGGATGTTGCAACTGTTCCAACGAGGGACATGTAAACGAATGGACCTTCCTGCACAGGAAAATACGGAAACAAACAAATGCAAGTAAGGAATGGGACCCGTAATGCACAAATGGATAATGTCATACGCCTCACCAGAGTGATGTGAACGATCGCGTCGTAGAAAAGCCACACCAGGATCCATTTGTCTGCAACAGAGCATTTTTTCCCCAATATTTGTGCAAATATATACCCCACAACTAGCTGCGCTGCACACGCTAGGAGAGAATAAGCTGTTACGGAAGTAAATAGAGTTGGGGAATCTACTTGAGATTCCATTAGTATGATAAGTTAATTTAATAAATCACCGTATTGAGAACTGATTAAACGGTAGACTTTGAACCAAAGTTGTCACCGCCCAAAATGTAAACGCTATCCTTGCAACCTTTCACCATTGGCTTTCAGGAAAATCGCTCCACTTGCTAGGTCCTCCTCCTTGAAAAAATTGGCGGTGAAGAAGCAGAGCTTTTTTCGACATGAAAAAGGTCAGCACCTTGGACAGCAAATCTTTAAAGAAAGACTTCCCCAGGTGCAGGGACAAATGCTCTATAGGGGGTGCTCAGATTCCGGCGTTGTGCTCTCTTAGTCTTCCAAGCCTACAACTAGTGCTGGAAAAGTACTGAGTTGTTCACATCACTTATTAAGTAAATTTTCATAAAAACAAAGTGAGACATGAAATTTCAACTCAATATTTTCTTTAATATGCACAAGTCAGAGTTGAAAGAAACATTGTGAGCCACCTTAAAGAGAATTTGATCCTATAATGTATTTAAAAAAAAAAAAAAGTTAGACAATCAGAGGCCAAAATGCTATCTGTTGCTTTTTCTTTCTTTAGAACACATCTCATTGGCAAGTAAAAATCTTGCAAAAGACCATAAGCTTGTATCGGTTTAAGATACAAGACAAAAACTCCAATCTTTTAAAGTGGCTCTTCCTTGATGCCTAGGTCCAGGACAGCACACAGTTCTAAACTCTTCCATAGTGAGGAGTCCTAAAAAGGCGTGAGCTGCTTTGCATCAAATCCCCCTTATTTCTCAACAGTTATAAGCCAAAAAACAACTACATTATTTAAAATGTAATTTCCTCCTGCCTCCACAAATACGTGTTAGGAGGAATCTGAAAACAGTCCAATTCACAAACGCAAGAACCATTGAAAGAAAGAAAATAAAAACATTTCCAATCAATAATCACCAAGGAGCCATTAGCCGCAAGCTCCCTCTAAAGAAACATCAGTAAATACAATATGCACCACCGTGAACCAATCATAGACTGCAAACGTTTCTTTGTACAGTCCCAACGTAGACACGGTTGTTGCGAATACTCAAGACATAGTAGAATCAGACTTGAAGCATATTTGAACAATAACGAAACTTCGTAGGGCACCACCTGTGTGTACGGTGAGGACGCCGTTTGAATTCTTCGTTTTAAATCTTGTAGGATGCAATGAAAAGGGGACTTTTCACGCACAGGCTAAGCGATCACCAGGACACGTGGGGCAAGGTGGAAGAGAAAGTGAGAAGACGTGGAATCACTTACGGATGAGATAAAATATTACAACCTCTCTCTCTCTCTCTGTGTAGCGGTACATCTCCCATGTAGCGTCGGCTTAGCTGAGGTGTTCGGTTCAGAGTCGGGCGACCGGGACAGGCTGTGTCACAATGAAAAGCTCCACCTCGTCCCCTGGTGGGTCAAGTCTTATTTCAATGGAGTTTCAGAGGTGAAAAGTAGAGAGGGGGGGTGGGGGGGTAACACACCCACTTTTGTCTGTCTTTTCCTCATCTCCCCAACCCCTCTTCCCCAATAACAATTGAAAGCTCAACGCTAGAAAATTCAATTATCCTTCTTATTTTCTAAATTAACCTGCTCAGGTAAGATATATATATCTATATATATTTTTTGCTTTACTTAATTTTTTCTTTTTTTTTTTGCAAATAATATCCATCGATTTCATGATTATAAAAAAAGTATCCTAGAATAGATTAGAGGGTTAAATTAAAGTCTTCAGTCAACTCAAAATCTATTTCTCCACAATGTAAGCCCCGAGTGAAGAGTTTGGTGGAATCTTCCCTGTTGGACTGGAATCGCAGCCCTTATGAGTTGTCGTCAATTCGAATCATTTGGGATGGTACAACTAGAAACAAAATAGCGGAGTGAAGCTTTATACAACTTAGCCTTTTCCTCAAAAAGAGCTCCCAAAAAATCCCACAGGTTCAACCCGCACAACTCTTTGCGTCGACACCTGAATTCCAGTCCCTGCCATGAAAATAAATGCGGTGAATCTTCAGAGCTGATATGGCGGTGGGTTGTGCAGCTTGCTAGGTCCATGCGACCGGGCGGGACGTCAGTGTCCTTAAGCCTATGCAAGACCAGAGCGCGCCAAAAAATTGCAACTCTTTTTTTGGCAACGTCAGAACGATGGAGGGTAAGAGTTTGCCTTCCGGTAATATTTTAGAGAACTAGAGAGAAGGAGGAGGGGGTGTAGAGGTGGCCTAGGAAGCAGTCCGGACGGTCCTCGCCTTGCTCCTTAGCTGGTTGTTGGATTGCAGTGAGTACTTCGGGGCTGGTGAGTGGCGGACATCTTGAAGGGTGGGGGCGTGGGGGACAACAACGGGAGTAGCAGAGACGATACGCTGGCGACCAGGCAGGCGCTTTAGAACTTGAACTCCTTGGTCTGCAGATTGGTGGCGGGGTCAAAGTCGAAGGTGCCGGCCCGCGTGGCTTCTGGGACCAAAACGGGGTCCTCGTCAATCTGAAAGAGAGGAACCAAACACACACACACACACACACATGGATCAAGGGATTGGCCTGCAAGGTTTTTCAATTCTATTGATGGAAAGGACATTTACAGATGTAGGCAGACTTTTGCCGTAAGTGTCCGGATAGGATAGGATAAAAAAAAACAACTAAATTGAGGTTACTGAAGAAATATGGATGAAACAGGATGCAGCTGGGGTTGTGAAGTAATACCAATTGTGGACAACTCTTGACACAGAGCTGGCTACTCACGTCGTCTCCTGAGAAGTACTGGTCGATGATCTCAAAGGCTAGTTTATAGACGTCCTCGTTCTCGTGCTGCTGAAGGCTTTCAATCTTCTCCAGTCCTGAACACAGAACAGTGTCAGAGATTTACTAGAGTCACCCAGCTTCAGAAAGCACATAGCTTACAATGTAACCTCACGGTTCATATTTTTGAATTTCCTTGGACACGAATTGCCCTCATTACACATAACCCCCCACTCCCCTCTCCCACTCCCAGGGTGCCTACCGCCGCACTCGTCGATGATCTCAGCGATGGTGCTGGCCTCGTCGCCCACCATGATCAGGACGTTCTTTAGACCGTCCAGCACCACCTGCACCACTTGGGAGTCCTTGACGGACAGCAGGCTGCAGAAGGGCGGGATCACGTTCTGCTCCACCAGGTACTCCACCTGGCATTAGGGAAGGAGGAGGGGCCTGTTGCTAGCCAATTGGAGTTCTTTCAAAACAATCTTTTCCTGGTGACCCAAAAGGTCACAAGTTTACATCCCACAAGGGAAACTTCACCAGTAGCTGGACGTCTAGCAAGGTACTTCATTATAAAATCGTTCCAGGGGGAACTGTCCCTGCTGTTATTTTTTGCTTTCACAACTCTCATTGAAAGCAGTTGTGGATTTTAAGACGAGTGACGATTGATCTAAATTCCAATAATTTCCTGTGTTCATCCCCTGGTTCTCCGCTCAAACGGAGAGTACACTAACACACTCACCTGGTCTTTCCTCCCACTTATGGTCAGATTGCTGATGGCCCAGGCTGCCTCTTTCTGCGTCCCAAAGTCCCCCTGCGGAGACAGAAAACAGGAAGCCTTGTCAGAGTCCAGCCCAGTCCGCTCACAGTGGACCGACAAAGGAACCCAAAACCCCTGAGACAACGAGACAACACCCGTTGATGACGTCATGGGTTTAGAGACCTTCAAAAGCAAGGGAGAAAGAAGGAGAGAGGAGGAGGAGGGCGGGATGGTACCTTAGCCAGCTGGTGGATGATCATGGGCAACAGGCCGGCGTCGATGACGGCCTGCACCTGCTGCTGGTTGCCCGCGGTGATGTTGGAGAGGAACCACACCGCCTCCTAGGGGTGGGGAGGGACACATACACACACACAGGAGGCCATTCAGCTGAGAGACCCACACACGCACACCATGGATCACATCAGTCGGGGCCGTCTCGACGCCACACACAGGCATAGCCGTCATCAAATCAAATGGCCACAGAAGTAGTGGTATGTGTGTGTGTGCGTGTGTATAAAATGGGGTAAGTTTGAGTTTGTGTGAGCGTGCCGTGCCGTCACCTTGTTGATCTTCTCCTTGGGGTGGGTGAGCAGGTTGGGGAAGTGCGAGAGCACGTCACAGTTAAGTACCACCTGGGTCTGCTCGTCCGTTCCCGTAACGATGTTCCCCACCGCCCTCAGGGCCGCCGTCTGCCGAGAGGACAGGAGGGGTCGGGAGAGTCAGCCAGCCAGGAAACGGGAAGTCAACGGGGGGGGGAGGGGATGTGTAGGGTTTAGGATGTGATGTCGGAGGAAGCGACGGCAAACATTCCGACAGAGCAAGCTCCGCTGGCAGACTGTCCCAAATATCTAAAAAGGTCCAAATCCTAGCGGCTCAGACTGCCTCATAAACAAACCCCTGACCTGCTGATATGTAATCCACTTGAAAGCTAAGAGTGGACGTTTCTTTGACGCTGTGAAAACCAATAGGAAGGAAACTTTTGTGGACTAGTGACAAATGAATAAAGGGTTCGCCCCCACTACTCTCCACTCCGCTGACCCCCTAGGGGCTAGGTGGACCCTCACCTGAACTTTGACCTCCTGGTGACTGAGCAGGGGCACCAGGAAAGGCACCACGCCAGAGTCGATGACCATCTGGATCTGCTCGTTGCCTCCATCCGTCAGGTAGGACAGCGCCCACACGGTGTCCACCAGGATCTGACACCATCATTCCGAATGACAATTCAGATCAACACATCATAAATCAACTCGCCGTGGGCTAATAGGGAGAAAACGGTCGTCGACTATCACCGCCCCTTCCTCAATGTGTGATACAAACGATGAAGAAGGACTGCACTCACGTTCACATCAGTGTGGTATATCAACACGCAGAGAGCCGGGAGGAGCTGGAGAGAGACAATTAAGTTGACGCATAACATATTCACTCGAATTGTTCGCATGTGCCATTGTCTAGCACAACGGACACATTTGAATTCAAACGGAAAACAATGAGTATTTAATAGCAGTAACACGCACGCACGCACACACAGCTCACCTCCTGCACCGTCTCCATGGGCGGCGGCGGCTCCTTGTTGCGGCAGAGGTTGACGATGACCCAGGTGACGTTGCGGAGGAAGGTGATGGGGATGGAGGGGTTGATGAAGGCCAGCAGGGGGTTGACCACGCCCAGCGAGATGACGTAGTCCCGGCACTGCGGGCCGTCCCCTGCACCCAGGCAGATGCGTAAGGGTCCCGAGAAGGGTCAATCAGACAGCCTAGCTAACCCTAGCTGGCATTGTTGAGTGGACTTACCGATAATGTTGCCTAGTGCCCATACGGCCTGTTCACACACATTCTGGTGATGCGAGTGGAGTAGTCGGAGGAACAACGGTACTGCGTCTGGACACACACACACACACACACACACACACAGAGACAGACATGGAGGGCACTGAAGACCAAAGGGACGTGGGTTGTGGTTTTAGTAACGTTGTGCGGGTGGAGACTGAGGTCTGCCACTTACTGGACTTCACCACCGCCTGGGTCTGTGCTGACGTCCCAGACGCAATGTTGGTCAGTGCCCAGGCCGCCTCGAACTGCAGGGAGGGGCTTGATAGACAGGAACACATTCAAACCATTCATTATCGCAATAAAATCAACACACACCAACCACACAGCTTATGATTAACGACAAAGATTTATTTCCCATATTGACCTGGTAGACCGACATCCATAATAATAAAATGAGACAATCAAGTAAAAAGGAAAACTGTAGGCTAGCCAAGGGAAATGGACAGAGAGGGTGATGAATGGATGCGGGCAGAGCCGTGTTTGGCGGCGCCTTAGGAGAGACAACCCAGCAGGGGGAAGTACTGCGTGTGGAGCAGGGAGTGAGCACTGCTGACCTCGCCTCTCCAAGGCAGCTCCTTTCATAACGCCCCCAGCCTCGTCCACATTCCCCCCCCCCCTGACAGCTAACGCAACACAACGCGGACAAACATGCGTTCATGCACACACACAGTCCAAACAGATACAGTCCGGGGCCGGCCCGGCCCAGCCCTCCCTCCCTCCCTGAACAGGGCTTGGCGAGGCTGAGGGACAGGAGCACACAACCACGCGTACTGACAGTCCGTCAGCGTGTGTGTGTGTGTGTATGTCAGCAGCTTGCTACGGCACTCGTGTGAGACCTGCCACGCAGAGGGGGGAAGGAGGGTTTACCAGCTGCCCCGGAACGAGAACGAGAGGAAAAAAGGGAGGTTGGGGGGGGGGGCCCATAACTCACTCACGCTCCATTTTTCACACTGACCCCGCACCCCTAGCGTCCCTTCGAAAACAAAACTCACTTGTCATCTCTCTCCAGACATTGGACGAGGATGGGAAGGATGCCCGACTTGATCAGGTCGTCAATGGGGGGGTTCCGATCGCTGGACAGCAGCTTCCTAGACAGGGGGGATGGGGGCAAGAATGTCACACACACGCACACACACACAGCACAACTAAATTCACACCGGTAAAACCTGCTTGTTGATTTTGTTGAATTTATTTGGACTACATGCGCTTCAGTCAGAAACAGGATGATTAAAAGCAGGAATACCTCATGCTGCCACGCTGTGAATGTTAGCACGTCCAGCAGGTACATAACAATGACAGGAATGTCGAACGCATAGACCAAAAACAGCTTGCCGTTCAAACTCTGTGTGTGGGTGTGTTGGTGTGTGTTCCTACCTGGCAGCCTGCACGGCGCTGAGCTGAACCAGCCCGTTGTCACTGATGGCGTTCTGGAGAGGGGAGAGAAAAAAGTTTGTGCTGACTGAAGACTACTGTGGCTCAGAGCCTTGTATGGGACTAGGGAAACCGTGGCCATGAGAGGTCACAGAGGCGGAACATGCCCACTGACCAGGACTGCCTCTGGCTTACCTGTAAGATGCTGTCTAGCGTTACATTTTGCTATGGAAGAGAAAAGAAGTGATGCAGATTTAGTTAGATAAAAAAAATGGAAGGAAAACAGCCCTTTTCCAAAGAACATCACATTCTTTCTAGAATTTGTAACCACAAACTATAAGGCTATGATCGATATAATTTGAAACAGCATCTACTTAATGGCAAAGTTGGCATGAAAACGTTTTGATATGAGTGATGGTGTTCTTTCACTCACCCCTTTAAGGTCAGAGTCTATGTCTGAATCTGACTGGCCTTCCTCCAGCGGAACGTTCCTCTTCTTCAGTAAATGTTCGTCACGCTTGTTCTGCAGAGACGGAGGGGGGGAAGGGAAGGATCACGTTTCTACATTAATACGGAAACACCCGTTGATGAAATATTAAGCCAATCATCTACACTGGGGGTTGGGGAAAAAAATGGTAGCGGGCGCCTCGAACTAATCAAACGCTAATTTGATACGTGAATTCGGGAGAGAGGAGAGCAGGCGATGGGGCCGGGTGGAGTAATAAACCCAGGGGAGGGGGGGCAGAGCCTAGTGGAATGTGTGTGTGTGTGGGGTGGGGTAGGGCACAGAAGTTGCCAAAGAGTGCCCCCATCGACAGTTTGGAGTCGAGGACTTTGTGCTACTCACTTTTCTCAGCTCCACGGTGACCTCGTTGCGGTGCCTTCGCATGGTCTGCAATACAAAGAAGAAGAAAGTTAAAAACCACCTTATCAGGAAACCCTTCACAAGTCATTTAACGGGACACCGGCAACAGTTCGAAATGCATTTGGCTTCAGCCCCTCGAAGATGAACTAGGGAGGCGGCAGCAATCAAATCATTCTTATCATCTGTCCGCAGGCTTTGCCGTGCTTCAAACGAGTAGAGGGAGTGACAGTCATCCCTGTGGAGCTTAGCTTACACCTAGGCTGCGAAGGAGGGAGAGGCCCGGCAGAGGGAGTTGGGGTGGGGGTGGGTGGTGGAGTGAAGCTGGTATCGAAATAGAAGTGCATGCTCCAAAACAGATGACAGCAGAGTGTGTGTTGTCGTCTGGCCCGGCCGCATGACTGAGCGCCCTAGTTCTAATTACAAAACGCTTAGAGGGCCTCACCTCACAGGCCTCTTTTATTCATGCTTCCATGACGCTAAACAACAAAAAAAATGAAAAACTCGCTGCTGTCAATATGCTGACAGAACCGTATTATACGGGCTAAAGCGGGACGATTACGCGAGATAACCCAATCGCCGTTGAGAGAGTGGCTCAGAGAGATGCCTAATGGCAGATTAAAAAGATAAGACCATAGAAATGTACGGACAACACAGCAACTTTAAAGCAAACATTAAATCATAATGTAAATCAACGCGCTCAGTCATTGCTGTATTATATTTTCAACTTGTTGAAAAAGGGTTAAAGGCTGCGAACTAGACTGCCATTTCTACAAACTAAATAGAATCACGTTTTGATCCGGTACGGATCTACTGACCAATGTAAATCATCAACAACAAACAACGAAAAAGTTCTCACTGTGCAGACTGATTTAGCTGGTGGGGGACGACCCCACTAATGCATCCTGCGGGGAGACGCCCGAGTTAGAACGAAGCCAAGGGGAGGTCAGTGTGTCAGCTGATGACCTCATAACATTCAACCGGGTCAGTCCTTAAATTCCTTGCATTGCTAAGGACACGGCCTCATCTTTCAAAAAGGGTAAGGCCGCTTCCTGTGTTCGAGCAGGAATATTATGTTATTAAATGGTGTGGCTTTAAAAAAGTAAATCTCAGCAACTTCAACCTGGAAGAGGCTTCTCAAAACAAGAAGGGTGTTAAAAAACAAATTGCATTAATCAAAAACTACCCTTTTTGCTCTCCAAATACATGCAGTCTTTGAGGTGTTATGGAATTCCCGATGACACACTGTGGAGTTTAACACCTGAACTGGATGTTTTTGTGTGCGTGCGTAATAAAGTGATACTGTAAGTGATAATACTGGCATGAGAAGACTAGTAGTACTGTGTGCAGTAATGCATGTGTAAGTTACGTATCATCTAACTAAAAACAGAGCATCGATGAGAAGACAGCTAAGCTACTATTAACAAGTTTTGATTGGCCAACCTATCGGTTAACGCTTGACAAACAGACCTTATTATTGACAGATGCCGGGCCGCGCCCGCATGCAACGACGCTGGTGTTCAAGTTAAATTATTGTCCAGCCAACTAAAATGCGTTAGTTAGTTATTTGGACATATTAGCTACCTCCAAATGTAGTTGCATAGCTGATTTTTTATGAAGTCTTGTAATGTTGTTTGGATATGTGACATTTACATCAATGTAAAAGTAACAGTTAGCTAGCATAATTAACGTTGCATCGTTAGCAAAATTGCATTGCTTCCGCTAAGGTTAGCTAGCTCAGTAGGTGATTCCTATCAGGCTACGTAGTTAACGTAAACTGGGCTAACGTTAGCTATGTGAACTCTAACGTTTCCATACTCCACAGTCAATCTAACACGGCTAGTAGTGGTGGATCCTGAACCATTCAAAAATAACAACCCATGAAATATGAACCAGATTGTATATTTTCAAGGCGATCACTGCTAACGTCAACTTTAGCCATTTAAAATACAGTAAAATTAAGCAGCATTGACGTTATAAGATGGTAACGTTAACTAATAACGTTGTAAACATACAACATAGGGCGACTAACGTTATTTTCCCCTTCAAGCATTTGGGACTTATCAGGCCTCTGCTTAACGTTAGCTATAACGTTAACAAACTGTATATATCCTTAATCTTTTGGGGATTCGAAATGCTTTACCTCGACATCTCGTCCCTTGTTTTTGAAACTCTTGATTCGATGACTTTCCAAGGCGGCGTTGTCTGCCATGGCTATCTTTACAATCCGTGGCCTCGGTTGACAGCTATCTAGCTAGCTTGGTCTTCAACCACTGCAGGCTGAGGAAAAGGGAATCTGTATATGTTGCCTACTGTCGTTCAGAGCTACGGAACTTAATACACGCAATCTCCTCGTCACCAAGAAAGGATAGGTCAGCCATAGATCGTTGGTCTAGTATGCCCCCTCCTGGAATAATCATGAAAGACAGTTGTTGACTACCAATATTTGTTTTTTATTTCTCTTTTACTTCCCTACCTTCTACCAAAAATGAATAACATTGGCTTCAGATGGCTGCCACAATTTTTTTGTTTATATTACATTTGTGCAGTATAAACTAGCTTGCCCCCACTAAAATCGGATAATGGATGGCCATTTTTCAAATTGTGAATTTATCAACACTTCTCCAAAATATGGAATGTAACAATATACCATTACATCTTTACGTATTAGCTTTGTTTCTTTCAATCTACTCTCTCTTTAAATGTGAGCTAACATATGTTTTGTTTGTGCATTTGATTGGTGTTGCTAAGATATGGGATGAGTTATGTCAACTGAACGCTTCTCAAGCCAGCCAGCTGTAGGCCAATAGACTTGCTGTAATAGTCGAAACTACATGTTTATTATATATATATTTTAGTATATATGGATTTAATAATCATCAACGTTGGCGGTCAATCATTCACCACAACTCTGTCTACTGTCAGAAAACATCCTGACTCAAGGGTTACCAGAATACTCGATGGGAAAGAACCTGGACACAAGTTCCAGAATGGGCAGGTATTCTTTGATAGAGACGGGACATTATTTAAATGGATATTGGATTACATGAGGGCTGGTCAAATCAACCTTCCGCAGGACTTCTCCAACTACACTGGCTTGGCTATGGAGGCAGAGTTCTATGGCCTCCATGCCCTGGCAAACGCTTGTCTCTCAACTAGCCTGCGGCCCCGAGTTGAGCTGCTCGAGGTTTGTTTCTCCGTTCAGGAGCCCCACGGATTCTTCCGGATATTCTGCTCCAACCACAAATCTCTGGAGGCATTGGCCTCGAGGATTTCTGTCTTTGTGGAAGAGCCGTGCCTAAATGGGAATACTCCACAGCCGAGGTCTACCACGCCTCTGTCTGTCCAAAGGCCCTCTCACCATGATCTGGTCTTCCACTGTGGGACTGACCACCTGGCCAGGGACAACTTCACAGCCAGGTGAGAGGAAACTCCTACAGAGGGGCGTTGGTTTGGAGGTAATTGAGAGAGATGACTGAGAGGTTTGGTTACCAGGCAGAAAAGGGTCCAAAGGTCATCTCCATACACATTCCCTGAATTGTTATTATTTTAACAAGAGCTAGTGCGAAACAGTGGCAAACCATTGGGGGGGGGGGGGGTCAATGCAAATACAATTGAGAAAATTAACAGCTTACATGGAGATGTGAAATTATGGGTCTTGTGTCTAAACTTTGATGAAAAAATAATAATCAAAATTTGAAGTAAATCTGATGCAAATTAATAATAGTTCTCTCTCAAATAGTACAATTTAAAATAGGCAGACTTCTAGTACAAGATCTAAATCTTGTATAAAACTTAAGTATTGCCTCCGTACGCTAAGAAGCTTTCTCCAGAGCCATTATAATTTAACCTGATCACATCATTTAACGTAAATTGAGATAATCACTTGCAATCAAAACGAGCAATGAGAGCGACGCGACGTTAAGATGAAACAGAAGAGTAAGATGCTAATGTAATTGCAGGTTTGTCAGCATCAAGCCCGATGAGCGGAAGCTCCTGAACAGCACCAACGTCCTGGGCCTGCTGGTGGACACCCTCCTGAAAGACGGCTTCCGCCTCATCGGCACCAGGACGATTTCGGAGGAGGACAAGGTGGAGTGTTTCACATTCGAGAGGATCGGTAGGAGCACGCAAATCTTGCCGCAGAGCGAAACGCCCTCCGTAGAAAGCGGCTTAACCGCAGAGGCCGTGGCTCAAACCAAGAGCAAAGCCAAAAAGAAGAAGTGAATGGGGAAAGCCTTGACCAAGCATGTGTGGGTAGTGGTTGGTAGTGTTCCTCAGAAATACGTGCCCTCTCTAAAGACTCACTGGATCTCTTTCAATAAGTAGTTACATTGTTCTATTAATTTGCAAATGTATCTCGAGAATTAAGATCTAGGATTTTGACAATGGCCAAAATCTTCCTTTGATGATCACAGAAGTACCGGCCCACATTTTTTCTACAAAGATCTTATTTTTTCTATAAAAAATCCC
>JAVQJS010117040.1:0-19051 GCA_036024795.1 Galaxias rostratus | reverse complement strand
CACACACACACACACACACACACACACACACACACACACACACACACACACACACACACACACACACACACACACACACACACACACACACACGCTGTATGTGGGTGATAAAATATGTTTTCTTTTTTTTCAGAAACCTTTGGCGTCTCTATGGTAACTTTTTCTGAGAAAGTCAGTTAATGAGTATAGTTCGCACAAACAACTCTTTCTAAATACATACTATCACAATGAAAGCTAGTTGGGGGAATGTGTATGCGTCAGTGTATGTAATAATGAAAGTTAATCGTGTTTTATTGTAGAGTTCTATACAATAATCAAACATACCGTTGTCTAATTTATAATGTACCAATAAAAACATTATATTCACCTTTTTCCGTAACTGCCTCTCTTTTGAAGAGTGGGATTTTACATGCTTCCTCAAGGAGCTTGGATCAGTGTAGCGCTTTACACAGCCAGGGACCTGGCATGCATAGGGCTTCTGCATTGGCAATGACAGGGAAATGTTTTGATGAAATTGGAAAAAAAAATGCAAAAAAGTATGTGCATACACACAAACGGAATGGCACCAGCCCACATTTAAAAACACACTTTCAGTGTTCTGTGTAAATCATGTGTGAGGGTGCATGTGTGCTGTCCCAGAGACACTCACTGTGTCCAGGTGTGTGCGCTGGTGCTTGGCTCTGTCACTGGAGTTGCTGAAGGCTCTGTGGCAACCAGGATGCTGACACAAGTACGGCTTTTCTCCAGTGTGACTGCGCAGATGGATCTTCAAATTTTCTAAGCGGGAGAAAGCCTTCTGGCAGCTTTCAAACTGAAATTTTCAAACAGATATGGGTATTAAATTCTTACAACATAAACATTTCATGCAAACTTCATAAACTATTACTAACACTACTATCTTGCTGTTCTTAATCTGACTGTTTCTGTCTCGTGACTTATGGCTGTGATATACAATAAATACATTTTATTAGTGGTAGGACATTTGGCTGGATCTTCGGTTCTTTTACAATGTGGGACTGTTGAGGCCTAAGCCTTGTGGGAAACAAGTCGAGTCAGCAAAACAGCTCTCTCAACACACACATTACCTCACCATAGTGGTGACCTCAGACTCCAAATATGTGAACTATCCCAATTTTCTAGGTACTGTAAGTAGTTGACTCTCCCTGGACGCAGGGGGGCTGGAATGTCATTCCTCAGCTTCTCCGGGGAAAGTCACAGCCCTGTGAATCATTCTGTTATTCTTCCTTGAGAACTGGATTCTTCCAATATGCTAGATGCAACTCCCACTGGCTTGGCCACAAAACATATTATGTCACTCGATTAATATTTGACTAATAGCATTCCACACAGTTTCGAGAATAAATATTTGCAGCATTCCTCCGATTTAAGGACAGAATCGCCTGACCTACACCACTTCTCCATCAGTGCCTTCCGAAAATTTGGATGGGCACAGTGACATTTCAATATAATTGACCATCTTTTCCAAAGAAATAGACACATGGTTTTTAATAGATAGATAGATATTGCTAACACAAGAGTTCCTATCTTCCTGTAAGACCATTAGGGTTTCCAGGGGAGAAAAATATATGTTTTTACTGTCTGAAGAAAGTGGGGCACATGCGTGTTTGTGTGGCAGTCCTACTGAAAATACCTTGCATGCACACCTCAACCTTGAATTGGAACAAGAAATACATTCATACCATTAGATAAAGAATTAGGATGAAATGTTTGTTTTTTTGTAAAAGGGCCCGCATAAAAATTAAGGGACGTCGAATTGCCAGTACAAGCAGCCAGAGAGTAGGAGTGCCAATGACACATTCTTAAGGGCTCCCTGAACACAGGGGAGCCATCCCTCACAAAAGAGGACCCTCTGTCCAAACGGGCTGGCAATGCGAAGACACACCAGCAAAGTACACCATTATAAGGACACTTCACACACGGGCCATTCAGCCGGAAGACCATAGCGGTGGAACCCCAGTGGAGACACAACGACCAGGATAAATAGTCATTCAGCCTCCGAGTGGGAAGCGGGGAGATGTAGCTCCAGACACCAACACACACTGCCAACGGCCAAGCAGTGCCCAAGAGTGGTCCGCTGGGTACTCCCTCTCTCTCTCTCTCTCTCTCTCTCTCTCTCTCTCTCTCTCTCTCTCTCTCTCTCTCTCTCTCTCTCAGACACACACACACACACCTAAATTCACATGCACACATCCCCTCACTTGTTCTTTCTAATAAAGCTTGGAGTTCCTTTTAGCTGCCACGAGGGACTCTGCTTCTGAAAAGACCGCAACATGGCTCCTCAGTGACAATCGATGACCGAGCCAGGCCGACAGACCCTGGCATAGTCCCAGGAGCCGCTGAAGAATGACCGCTCCGGTCAGCGCCAGCAGAGTCAGACTAGTGCTCAGCCCCAGACCCATTTCTCTCCCTCTCTACGGATCTTTCAATCGGCTACGTTCGCATTCTCGGCCAGTTTTGCCAGTTATACTTTCCACATGTTCCTATTCCACCTGTTTCACTTTTTGAATTTTCACTCTCCTGATGCATCTCTCTTTGCTCTCCTCCATCACCCCCCCCCCTCAAATGGAATGCCTAACTGCTGTGTTTCAACTGCTTTTTCCTGCCTTTGTGGTTTTTTATTTAAAGCATCTTTAAAATAACAATCACGTATCAATCTGAAAGTGTGAAGTTTTCTCGCAATTTTTTTGGCTTCATGAACTTTAAGTTAAAAAAACAACTTTACACGAGGAAGTGCAGCCTAAAATATGTTTGTTTTGTGCCAGTATAGTGAGGTGGGTTTGGAATACAAACGTTGAAGCTGTTGACAGTTGGCGTCGCTCACATCATCGTTTCCCTCCAAACAATTGTAAAGACGGCGCCTAAAAATCTTGGCAAACTAAACACCTCATCCACCCTTTATTCAAATGTCTGAGCAAGACTTGAATTTCAAGCTGATCCCGCTGATGTGGGGATGGTGACTGGATTACCGGTTACCATTTCCTGCATCGCTTCAACCGCGACAGCAAACAAACAAGTGGATTTTCCTAGCAACAATGCATAACATCGGTCTACAACCTCAGACGTGCTACGGCTCCCCTACACAATTTGCTGGAAAAGCACGTTGACTTCTTTTTTTTTTTTTTGCAAAACGTAATGGAGAAAGGGTGTGGAAATAGCCAGAGCTGACAGGCGCTGAGTAGAGGTTCCACCAGCAGGG
Source organism: Galaxias rostratus (assembly GCA_036024795.1). NCBI lineage: Eukaryota > Metazoa > Chordata > Actinopteri > Galaxiiformes > Galaxiidae > Galaxias > Galaxias rostratus. The sequence continues at coordinate 15,834 of JAVQJS010117040.1, read as the reverse complement.
TGCAGCAGTGATCATCTGGAGGAAACACTAAGCACCTGCCCTGATTGTGGATCATTTCCCCCTGAGCTGACAGCCCTGTATTTAAGTTAACTGTAGTGTTTGTGATGTGAGTGCTGCCATTTCCAAGTGAGGCCCGAACACTTTGTTTTGAGAATCTGGGTGATTGAGAGTGATTTTTCTTTTCTAGTCGGTGTACAAAATAACTAGTTCATCATTTTACCTTTTTAGATTTCCGAGGACTCTGCACTTGAGCCTATTATTTCTATTCTTACTTTCTGGTCAACAACATAACAATATAACAGCAGCAGGCCACTATGGCAGACTTGGACGCCTGAGATCAGTCCTGTGGGGAACTTGATTGAAGTGCATAACCCTTTAAGCTACATCGCCCAGGCATTCCCAGCTGGGGAGGAATCCATATGACTTGCATGTAAATAACTGAATATGAAACCTGTAGAGATCGTTGCATGGGTGAGGTGAAGTATTGCTGGCACATCTCAAGTGATTCGCCCCCTCAATTGGCTCACTTTCCATCGAGTTGACTCCCCACTGATGGGGCTGACAGCGAAGGCCCAGAGGAATCAGGAGGGTAGAAAAAGTGCTCAAACATCATCACGTCCATTCACCTCTGACACGCACAAGTCTGTACCTGCCCCATATGTCCGGATAAGCGTGCTGTGTAACTAGATCGGCCTCATTGTTGTAAGGTCGGCTCCCGCCTCCATCGGCATTCATCAGCCAGCTGACCTGTCAATCACTCCCCGGTAAGCTCTGGATCCGCAACGGTTAAATGGAACGGAGGACTGTTTCTCTGCGTGTGTGTTGCAGCACGATGAGGCTGGCTCCACGTCCCTCCTCTCTGACAGTTTTTAAATGCATGTATTATCTGCAGACAGTTTTCTTCCATTAGGCTGATGTTCTCACACTAACAGCTCTGTAAAAGTTTTTTTCTCTCTTTTTCTATCAAGAGAAAAATGTGTATTTAAAATTAGAATATATGAATTGTGTAAAAGGCCATTATTATTTTTATCTTATAATCTTATTAGCGGGGGGTCGTAACCCTGGATATTTTCCATTTTTTATGCATGATGATCACTACGTGCTCAAAACCATCAGCCTCCATAGCAACAGGACTAACGCATGACTAATAAGTGAGCGTTTAAGACCGAAAGGTTAAGCACAGGTATGCATGCCGTTAATAATCGACCCAACCGGAGCAGCCAAACGAGACAAGGAGAGAGTGCGGCTGGCCTTTGACTCTCCTCAAAACCCCAGCATTATCGCAGCGGGAGCTGGGCCTCAGTCTCGTTTGTACAACTGTCTAGACTAATACTTGACTTGAAATAAAAACGCTCTCTGGCTAATAGCAAACCCGGGGAACAAAGCACTAAGAAGCACAAAAGACATTAAGAGAAGGCAACATAAAAAGCAAAAAACATAACTTGTATAACAGGCCGCCCCCCCCCCACCCCCCCTCCCATCTTCTCCAATGTCCCTTCACTTGCACAGAACCCCCCCCCCCCCCCTAGCTCACACACACATACAAACACACCCATCAGACTCTCTTTGATTCTCTCTCAACTAAAATCACATTTGCGAGAACAACTGAAGCCAACCGAGCCTGAGGAGCACCTGTCGTATCAGGAACCCAGCCAAGGCTCCTTCAGAACCATGGCCGTGGAAAAATGCCTTCCAGACGTTCTGATTCAAGGTCCTCTCCCTCTCTCTCTCTCTCTCTCTCTCTCTCTCTCTCTCTCTCTCTCTCTCACTCTTTCTCTCTCTCTCTCTCTCTCTGGCTGCAGAACCAGGCCCCAGTATCATAGCCCGGGCCAGAGGGCACCCCCCTCTGTCCGGGCCAAGTCTCTTGGCGGCTGAGAGGAGCCCCCAACGGACAAGCGGAGAGAGAGAGAGAGAGAGAGAGAGAGAGAGAGAGAGAGAGAGAGAGAGAGAGAGACGGCTGGACTAATTGGGCCTCTGCCAGCGTCTAAAGCGCTGGGCCTTCTTTTGTGCCGATTTAATAACGACATAATCGAGTTAACTCCCATGTCAATTATCACAGAGCACCACTAATTAGCCCGTGGCCTGAATCGAGAGTGGAGAGTGAGTGGCCATATTTGTGACCTAAGCCTCAACCGGGGATACATAGGGCATACAAAGGCATTCAAAAGATTCTATCTAGCAGCCCTGTGGGCACAGGCTGAAAGGCCCGAGACACCCTCAGAGGATGAGGCTTGAGAGAGAACTGGAGAGAAGAAATGCACTCACAGACCCCGGCTTCTTTCAAAGGGCTTCTCAGCTTCCACTGCCGAGTCAGACATCTTACCCTCACGGGGAAGGAGCACGGAGTCTGAGTTTGCAAAGGTTTTGTGGGTTAAACTTTGGGGTTAAACTAGAGAGGAAATCTATTTTGGGCTTTGTGTCTTAGAAAAAAGGTGTAGCTTTGTACCGTGCATTTGTTGGGCTTTTCTCCTGAATGGACCCTCATGTGGATGAGAAGCTTGTAGCGGGCGTTAAAGGGCTTGAACCGGCGCGGGCAGGCCGACCAGAAGCAGGCGAAGTCCTCGCCTTTGCGTTGGTCCAGGTGGAGCTTTTCGATGTGCCTCACCAGCTCCTCCTTCTGGTCATACATGGCGCTGCAGTCCAGCCAACGGCAGTTGTAGCCCCCACTGCAGTCGTCCAGCTCTCCTTCCTCCTCCTCCAGCATGGGGCAGAGGGGTAGGAAACTGAGGTTGTGGCCAGGAGCAGCGTGAGCCTGGGCAGCGGGGACCTGCGTCTGCCCCTGATAGCCTCTGTGAAGATGGAGGTGCTGGTGGGAGTGGTACGGAGGTGGGGGACCCTGTGGAGGGCTGTCTGCTATGCCGCCCAGGGCTAGCTGGAAGCATGGCTCCTCTCCACCCAGCCTCCCTCCCTCCCCGGGCAGACACTGCTGCTCCACCACCATGTTGGCCATCTGGCTCTCCAGCGCTCCCCCTTGCTCCAGCATCCGGGCGTGGCCATGCTCAATCCCAGGCTGGGGTTCTGTCTGTGGGGTCACAGCGAGCGCCGAGCCCGGGAGGCCGAGCACGTTGGCCTGGGGAATGCAGCGGCCTCTGACCCCCAGGAAATGGCCGTAGACTTCGGATTGAAGAGGGGACAGGGTGCAGTGGGAGGCCGGGGAGCTCCGCGAGCCGTTGATGTAAGCCACCAGGGACGTGGGCGAGGTGCGGATGAGGGAGTTGAAGTCGATGCCCATTACGTCTGACAGCGGCGAGAGCGAGAGCGCTCGCTTCTTGGAGCGTCGCGGGCTACCAGACTCCGCCCCCAGCAGGTAGGAGGGGAGGGAGGAAGAGTTGCTGGTGGCTCCCGACACTGTGGTTCCAGACATGGCGGTGCAGAGGGCCAAGCTGAGCTGCTCTGCCCCCTCTGCCTCCTCGCTGGCTTGGCTGGAATCAGGCAGCGGGCCTAAGGGAGGCAGGACCCGGTAGCCATGAGGCCAGTCCTGCCGTCCACTCAGCACTGACTGGGTCTCAGCTAGACTGAGGGTGGTGGAGGCCAAGGACTCCCTGGAGGGCAAGGATCTGAAACCAACAACAGTATCTCACTATAAAGTGATGGATTTTCTTTTTTAACAATATATCCCCTACCACAAAAAAACACGGGTTTAGACCCTGCTGTGTACAGCTGTGTGTGTTGAGGTCAATCCCAACAAAGTACCGATGAATCACTGTATCCCTCTCATCACCTGATATCCTGGGAGGGTGCAGTAGGATGTGGAATACCGTAGGATTGGCCTGTTCCAGCTGGGACCAGGCTCTGCACTGGCATGGGGCAGCTAGCCACCCAGAGATTAGCCCTGACTGGCTGGCCAAACACCTGCATGCTAGGCCCTGCAGAAAAACAAATAAAACGTAAGGGGTTGATAGTCAGCCTAGTCTTTTCATTCAAATAGTTAAATCTATTTGTTTTTGTCAGGTCTCAAGTGTTTACAGCACAGTATATTACCCATTCTTTGAAAACACTGGATAGCCGGAGGTTTTCAATGAACTATAGATAGACAATATACTTTAGGCTTTAAAAGGAGTTCATTGAATCAACACAGCAACATGTTTGCAGAACAGACACAGGGGAAGCAGGCTTAGTCAATACAAATCAAACACAACAAACCGAACATTTTTTGTCGCAATTAATAGGTTCGCATAAAGGACTGGAATTCCCCACTCACAAACCTTAGCAGGCCCTTTTCTGTCTGTTAATGACTAATGAGCTTTCCCCCCCTTCTTCTTTCCCTCCTCTTCTCTCTCCATGGATAAGTTTAGGACAAGCTTTCTGCTCGGTTAGTTATCAATAAATGAGCGAACAAGAGGTCTGGGGAGGAGAAACGCTATGAGGTGGGAGCGAGTGCATTGAGGGGAAGTGAAGGATGAAGACAACTATGTAAATCACTAGCTCCTCCAGAAGTCTGGTGACAACATCAGTGTCAGGCCGCCTTGTGGGACGTGTGTGTGGCGTACACTGTAATCGCTCACAGCTGGGAGTCTGCCAAGGGCTTGGGGAGCAAACAGAGCCCGTTTAAACACGGATCAGTTTGCTCCCGTTTGATCCCGAGGTGGATCAAAGATGGAGGGATGTCAAAACTTTCTTGAAAACTATGTCTATATTTGGAGGCATGTAGAATGTTGTGCCAAAAGTAAGAGATGTGGAGGTTATTTACCCTTGAGGCCAGTGTCGGAGCAGTCCAGTCCTGTTGGTATGGCAGCTCCCAGTGTAGTAGGAAAAGCTGCGAAAGCCGGCCCCTGGTTGCACGCTGGCTGTGAGGCGCTCGATTGGCTTGGCCTCTTCCCACTGGTCAACACCTTCCTGTGAAGACTCAGAGCTGGCAGAACACACGGGGCCAAACTCAGATTCCCTCTGGGTGTGTCGATAGGGGCGCACAAGATGGAGTGACGGGGGGACAGGGTGGTACGCACAGGCATCCTGATGGAGGATGCGTGATGCCCAGGAATCATGCCCAGATAGGGGGGCATTCCGCAGGGGGACGCCAGGAGCTGGCAACCTTTTCCATTCATTGCTGAAACAGAGTACTCAGAAATACTGTGGGGGGGGGGCTTAAGAGGATAGAGCTCCTTGTTTCACCATGTTAGCCCTCCTTCAAATCATCATTTATTAAAGATGAAACTGATGAAGCTGTAACCTCCAAGTCAATTTGAGTAGAACTCAGCCATTCCATTCTGGCACATCTGAAATACACATCAGATTATTTTGGCTAAACAAAAAGTCATCGTTGTTATATACACTGTTATGTAATGTATTTTTAGGGTATTTTAACTTAAAATTAAATTTTTATTCGTCCATGGTTACCAGAAAGCCTGAAGTGTAAAATCACTTTTGTCTTTTTATCTAACAATTGCAAAAGCGTAAACATGTTTTCAGATAGTTCGTAGGATCCAATATGTAGCGACATTCGTATTGTTAGCCTTTGTCAATTTATCCGTGTATTTTCATATCTGCATACAACCAATCGCCTGTTTTGCTACGGCAATCATTGGTTTGTTGCGACGATTTACGCATGTACATTATTTTTAATGTTGCAACTTTAAAATTCAATATAAGTTAGCTTCTTACATGTTAAAAAACACACAAAAGTATTTTCAATCTGTCTGGATAGCCTTGTTGTAGTAGTTTGTTCGCGGCAGATTTATTTAAATTACGCAAATTATTCCATTTATACAGCACGTCAGAGCAGGAACTGTGACTGAAAAGTTAAATATGTTGCAGTGTCTTTCCTGGTTAGGCTTGCACTTTTACTCACCTCAAGAAGTTATCAACATCGGACTGAGTTGTCAGGCATGAACATATCGAAGTAACGAATATTGACTATGTCGTGCAGTAGCCAATCTATAAAGGATGGACACTGGTTGAGAGTTAATGGACAAATATTGTCCTTGTTAAAAGGCTGTCAGATCTTATCTTGTTAGTTTCTGATTGTGATAGAAGGAGACGCATGTGCTGGAATCCAAGAAGTGTTTGCTCTGTTGCGTCTCTCCTCGTTAGTTTTGGTCATCGTCTCTAAGGGCTAGTTTCGATTACCCTTTTGCCCCTGTGTGTGCCACTGGCTGTAGGTAATGATTTTACACTTGTACTTATATTGATGTTTTAAAACGGTGACCCGCAGATTACCTACATATTATTTAACCTTAATATTGGTTTAAATCATATTCATACATTCTAAATGTTTTCATTACATTTTATTTGTCATAAGTCCCAAGCCCATTGTAGATGGAGGTGGGGATATATCACTACTGGGATCTCAGATCTATAATTCCACAAATCTGTGCGTGCAGAGGCTCAATCCATAGAGACAGGTTTATATAATATAACTGTAGATTGTTCAATGTTTTGGTAGCTTTGGTGGTACCATTCCAGGGGCTAATTAATCTTTAAACTAATAGCTGATTTTCAGTCCTCAATAGAGGACTCAGACAAACAATATTAAGATAAATTATTTGCAATGTTTTTTGCAATTATTTTGTTTTTATAATTGAAATCCCTACCTTGTAGTAACAATGGAAATGGTCAGACACACTGAGTGTGTTAAGTGTTTTTGTCATCTACTTGCTCCCTCCCCTTCCCACCATCCTTATCCAGTTGATACACTTTTCTCCTGAAGTTGAAGTGTTTGCACTGTGGATTGTGCGAGTTGGCATGGAAACCACTCCCTTTACTTGAGGAAGGGAGCCCTTCTGAGAAACAAGGAGAGGCGGAGCAACACTTCTGGCAACATCTACATATTAATATAGCCTCAACATACAACTCATTTTTTAAATGAAACGATTGCTTTGAGACACAACCCCAGCCTGATTAAGTCGCTTTAGAGGACCATCATTTCTTATAGAGCTATAGCCTACAGCCTTTTTACAGATGATACTGCTTTCGAAGTTAGAAAAAAAAAGATATAGCTTGCTTTATATTTGTTTTAATTTATTTTTGGGCTTGTTTTATGTTTTGTTTTTTTCTGAATGCTGGTGTCTTCTGCTTTGGCTGGGCTCCCTTGTTAAAGAGATTCTTCTCTCTACGGGATTCACCTGGTAAAACAAAGGGTAAAAAAAGCTGTTGTCTAAGCTTATTTGTTTTAGGCCTCAGTCGTTTAGTGAGGCCGGTTTCAGATGCAATCCTTACAATAACGAGCACCACAGCAGCCGTTTTTGAAAGGAGAGTGACCTCTGCTGGACAGAATAGTAACTACCATCAAGGCTGTGGATCACAATCACATGGTCATGCTCTCAATTATTTCAAATGATTGTCACTAATTCTATAAATGTTCAAATCTGTAATACGTGTTTGTTTGCATATAGAATGTTGGAGAGACTACTTTTTTTTATTAACCATCGCTATTTTTTTTGTAAAATGTTCCTTATTTTGCCAGCAGGGGTTACTGTTAGTACACCAGCAAAGTGGTAGCTATCCTACAACTAGAAGGTAATCAACCATTCACCTCTTTTTAGCGGTAGAGAGGGCCCAAACAATCGGAACACGGGAAAGGGCACGGCTTCTTGGGCGCGTGAAGGTCAAGCAGATAGACTGCATGTTGTTGACATGATTATCAGGGGCTGCCGCTGGGCATGTGCAGGGGCTCGTCTCCTTCCAGCGGCGACTCTCCACCAGCCCCACTGTGATTTGGCCTCTCCTTCCCCTGGCTAAGCTTGTCACGGTGGGTTTCAAAATGTCAGAGCATGGCAGGATGGAAGAGCTCTGCGAGGCCTGGGTCTTCACAGCGAGAACACAGGCGCTACACTCCTCGACTGACGACAAACAGTGATAGAGACATCATTGCCTCGTGTTTACGACGAACGTGGCTAGTGTTTCTCTAGCCTCTAGCTCACGTTCACACTTCCTGTTTAAAGTTTCCCGCATGCACGTGTGCATCCCATTCAAATTTGGAAAGGGTCTTCAAAAAGAAACACACCAAAAAAAGTGATTTTATCTCAGCTAGTCGCTACGTTTTCAAATGAGTTTCAGGTCGGCGTGGCAGTTCGATTCAGCTATGCTCAGCGAGAAAAACAGAGCTTTGATCTCCTCAAACTCCTTTGGAAGGGACGTGGCCAGAGTGCGGCCACTTTTTGGACAACTTCCCAATGCAGTAATAATGTTAGTGCCGGTGCCTTTTAGATTCCTTCCTTTTACTCAATGGCTTCCTAACAGGCCTAATCTGTTATCGTAACACAGTGTCTTTTACTCACTTTCAGGGGATAAATTGCTTTACCTAAATTCCCAAACTATCTTGGGCAAAGGCAGAGAGAGGGGGATTAAAAGGCGAGGTTAAACACAGGTTTAAAGGATAAGTACTGTATCTGCTTTAATGGTTTCCAAAGAGCTCCATTTGAGGCTGGATTAATGCTCTTGCAGCCACTCTCTACCACTCTAAGATTCAATTTCCATGGCTGATGACAGTAGCAGCTTTTCCAGGAGTGCTAAGCCACCCCCTTCATTCATCTCCCATGTCAAGATGAGAGATCACGGAGGTGATTTGTCTCCAAGTTATATTACAATAGTCACTTAAGGTAATGCCTGTCCTACTGGACTTGTAATTAATCCACTTTTGATTTGCTAATGACAATGCAAGTCAAACACAAGGTTAGTGGAGGCTGACTCAACCCTTTTACTGCCGCTTTGGAGTCGCGGGCGTGATTTAGTAATATCAATTTATTGGAATCATCCCTCAGTGCAACAGCTTCTGCTGCGTCCCCTGGGCACAATACACACACACTCAGCATATTAATGGACAACAACCATGTAGCACATGCCAATTTCTCAAACCGTGTGTGATCCCATGGAATCATAATTCCTTCTTGGGATGGGAGTAACTCGTGGGGTTGACTGTCTCGGCCCACCGTCCAAACGACAGGTGACCATGCGGTCTGTTGGAGTCAACCTGGCGGGCTCCTCCTCGGACCGGGCAGAGCGCTCTGTCCACGGAGGGGACGGCGATGCTGAAGCAGAAGAGCAGGCCGGTCAGCCTCCCTTCCTCCCCTTCGGTCTTCAGATGGCAGGCCCTTCGTCCAGCTCTTTAGACGCCAGGCCCTTCCTTCAGTTGGAGATGACAGGAGAGATGGGCATTTGAGTGTCTCCCCCTCCCATTCATCCGTCTCACTTCATCCCGCTAATGACCTTTGCAGGGGGAAAAAAATAATTGCTGGCTGGGGAGAATTAATGAACGGCAGTTGGGAAGACAGAAGGGGCCAATCGCCTGTCCGTTCTGAGCCCCTTCCTCCTCCTCTCGCTGTCATCTTTCAGGACAGGACGACTCCAATGAAAGACTGCTAAGACAAGCTCCTGTGTCGTAGACCGCCGTCAGGGCAGAGAGCTTGTTTTTCATTTGAGCAGGACCTCCAGGGTTAGGCCTGGGGCCTTGTGCTGTAAGCCTTCTCCTATCGGAAGTTATTAGCAGCACAGTTATGGGAGGCCTGCTGTGATCGCAGCACTTTGCCAGAGCCATTCCAGTTGCCCCTCCAAAATATCAACATGAAAGACGACCATGGGAGCCAGTGAGGACAGGCAAAATGTTGAAGGGCATAGCAGAGGAAAAACCTGGCACAGTAGCTTAGAATCTCCATTTGTGTATGTAGTATCACAGAGAAAGAGCTGGTCCACATTTAGAAAATAGATCAACGATTAACGTTTATATATACATTCCTTTTCTTTTTACTGTCTAATGTGTTTTTCTTCCCTCAATAGAGCACGAGTTGATGCCAGCTGTTGTAAAATACGAAATTTAATCATTGTTAACGTCTTGGTCGGCAGACTGAACCAAGGTTGTATGCTATTTTCATTCTCAATGGTTCCCCCTGATGTAAATAAGCAAATGGTCTCCAGGATATGCGCTGTTTCACTTTTGAAGTGCTTTTGAACATTAGCCATGAAAAGATCACTCTGCGAACACGTCAGAACTCAGCCTGGTCTTAGCCTCTGGCAAGACGACCTTTTCAGCTCTCACTGAGTTGTGCATCTGAGGCTGACAGAATGCATTAGAAGACCATTGGAAAAAAATGTGGACGTTTGATTTTGATATAAACATTACCTCTAAGATCTCTGTGTACAAAATACTTTGCATGCAGAGGAGCGTGACTTAATATAGGTATTTATATACTCTTTATGTACAACTATTTAAATTCCATTCATCTAGCTTTTCATGAGACCGTGCTCATCTGTATTTTCAGTTGATCAGTATGCTTAACGCGATGATTCTGGGGGTTGAGCTTTGTAATTTACATGGGCAGGTGAGCGTCATGTATCGGTCTATACCTTGACTGGCACCAGAAGGCTAGTTGTCTAATCAACGCCAGCGTTCGATCCAATAAACAACGTCAGGGAAGCTGCCGCACTGTAGCTATTGTGTAGTGTTGCCATGTTGAAGAGATACATGTAGATATGTATGTTCAGTCAAGGTGTTTGCTTGTAGTGAAGCTAGTGTTGTTGCCTCAGGCTGTTAAGGTCCCATTGTGTTTCCCTTTTTTTTCTTCCTTTACAGAAACCCCTCCGACTACCGTTGGTGGTTTTCATGACTCACTCCACAGTCTGAATGGACACATGAATGCTATCCCACAGTCCCCGCGAATGAGAGCGTGTTCTGCAAAGATATACACCATGTCGGTGCACAAAAGATTTGATGACAACCATTTTGTTCAGCTCACCTCATGGGTATGGCTTCCTTTTTCAAATGAGAGTAAATGATCAGTGTTGGCTATTGCTCTTTTACAAGCTTGTGTATTCCCATTTACAATAACTCAGAATTTTGCCAAACATCTATTTTCTTGGTTGACTTACAGCTGGTATCATCATCCTGAGCTCGAGACTCCTGTCAGAGGTCTATCGGTGTTTATCTCACATTCACACACTTTAGATCACAGTTCGACGTTTAGGGACGGTTTCTATACTCCCGCTGCGTACATTTCACCTTAATGACAACAAAAGCTTTATTTCCCCCCTTGCAATCCTTCAAAAATAATTAGTTAACTTGAGAATTACATGTAATTTTAAACATGAGAGATGTAGGCTTGGGAAACCTTGCGAGACAAAAACGTTACTGACCTTTCCATGGTTATGCCCCTTAAAAGGTTCTGCCTATAAATCAATTCTCTGTACTGTATATGTAATGTACTCTCACTTCCCCTTCAAGGCAGACTGATCCCAGCTCCAGTGGCGGGGACTTGTTTATTCATGCGCTAATCGAGGATATGGGTGTTTGGAGCCGAGACTCTATTAATTTAGAGCCTGATTTTGGTTTGTTTGTTTCAAAGTGATTCGGGAAGTTTGGGATGGCCATTTAAGAGATCCCAAAGGACTCTTAGTAGTTTCTTACAACGTGTTGTACCATCATCTCTGGGGGCCCCCCTGACGCGAGCGTGAGGACTCTGCATTTGATTCAGTTGGCTCACCACGTCCTCGAGAGCAGACTTTACGGGCCTCCTTCCCAGATGAGGGGTCAACGCATTGGGGGGCGATGATGGCGGTGGAACGGGAGGATGGGTTAGCCCCTGGCTTCCTGTGGTGAGAAGGAAGGGGGGGATTCTGTCATTAGACTCCTGCCTGCAGCCTCCTGGTCAGGTACCGCCTCACATTTGTCTTCATTAAAAAGATGATGCCGGTTCCTCCTCCAGCAGATGGTCATTAACCCCCACCCCCACCACCACCACCACCACCACCACCAGCGTAGTCCCACGTACCAATGCTACCTGGAGGACACCCACCCATCACCTGCCCCCATGATACCTGACAGAGAGACCCAGGACTTCTCCTAATGACGCTAGACTCCCTCTGGAGTCTCATGGAAAGTGGGAAGATGACCCCAACGTTGACTGATCCATTCGACTGGCTGGTGACCTAGTTTCCAACCCAATCGGTAATGACCATCAGTGGCTCAATCAATGTGAATAAAGATCTGTTAAAGTCCTCATTCCAGCACTCTGTCTCCCTGACCTCGCATAGTCGAGAGCACAACCTCTCTCTCTCTCTCTCTCTCTCTCTCTCTCTCTCTCTCTCTCTCTCTCTCTCTCTCTCTCATTCACTCTCTCTCTCCCCCATTCGTCGGGGCTACGGAGGCAGGTGGGGCGTCCTGGAGCCACACACACGGGGATTATACAGGAGATAGACCGACATTTCAAGGATATATTTATGGGAGGATCGCCAATGTTTGGACCTACCTCAGCAAGAGAAACATTACGCGTGCGCACACAAACACACACACACACACACACACACACACACACGCACGCACGCACGCACGCACGCACGCATGCACACACACACACACACACACACACACACACACACACACACACACACACACACACACACACAAGACAATATCCACCTCCCACACGTTTTTACTTTCAGACAGATTGCAGTGAGTCAAGCACATTTTCTACCCAACTCTGTAAAAGCAATAAAGCCTCGTGGTAGAAAAAGTTCCCCCGATCTCCCTGCGCGCCGGGCCCCCACTGATCTCTGGTGACGCCGAGCTCCGGGGTCCAGCGGTGATAATGAATAATGCCAATGTTCTCTCCAGCCTTGATGGAGGGCCTCCACTCCAGCGGGTCTCAAGCAGCACTCTCCGTGGATCCCAATTAGGTGTGTGATCATTCCTCAGCCCAGAGCAGCCTGTCTGTCAGACCGGGGAATGGGAGATCCGTCTTTATCATATTCATTATCCTTGGGCAGACGCAGGTGTCCCGACGTCCCTCTGCTCCACACCATTACACCCAACGACTGGCTGACGCCTCCATCCCTCACACGCTCTCCCAGGCCTGGACACACAGAGGTCTAGCCGCGCTTGTTATGACCGGTTTAACAGATTCCTCCGGCCCGCTTGTCGCCGTGTGAGAAACAACACGCGACAGCTAACCACTTCCTTCAAGTCGGCGGACGGCCAATGTACTCCCCGTCCCCCCGGGGTCAAAGTTCACCCCCAGCAGGGGGGGTCCATGCCACATCATTTGTCCAGTGCGCCGTGTTTAACGAGAACGGACAGGGTGATGGAGGGACAGGGTCCTCGCCGGCCTACTTAGGAGGGGACGAGGCGGGGAGTGGTGGGCCGCCGCACGCACGTCAATCGAAGATCTCCGGTCTGTGTGACGCGGGCTGAGAAGGACAGACTGGACTGACAGACAGACAGACAGACAGACAGACAGGCAGACACCATGTGATCTGAATGTTCTCCCAGACAGATGCACGGATCTCCTTACCAACCTTGTTGTTTTGTTGATGACAGGTTATTCTAATCCAAGGATATAATCTCCGAGCTCCAGACATATTTGGAAAAGCTTCTGGGTGGGATCCTTTTTATTTTCCCTTGGAACTTAGGGTAAGGTCATTCTATTAGCTAGTTAGATTTACATATAAATTGAACAAGCTGTACCAAAATACTTCAAGTCTGTTCCCACCGCTGAATGTCATTATCTTACTTTCATACTTCAACGCACATTTAATTTCTTCTTTGTTACATTTCATGTTGCATTATTATGGTTCAATGTTGATTAAAATACATTAAACTAATCACGCCCCCATGCCCTGCCCCCTTTCCCACAATGCACCAACTCTAATGCATTCTGGGCGTCTGTGTGTCCTGAGGTAAAAAGGAAAATTTTGAAAATATGCCAGCCATATGAAAAGCAATCAGACTTTCTGTCTCAGTAAGCAGGTCTGTGGTAGCTGCGGGTCATTCTTGCTCCCTGCTCTTGCTTAGGGAGGTATTTTGCGGGAAGCCCCGAGGCTCACCTAGTTAATTAAGTTTTCCTACTTTCAGAATGATGTAAGTCCCTCTATTCCTCCACCACAACGCTGATTCTCCACTACCGTCTACCAACAAACAGTATTGTTCCCCACCCCACATCAACCCCAATCCCTCACTTAATGTCCTGACTCTTTTGGTTTGGGGTTTTAAACACACACACTGGATCGGTGAAGTGAAGTTAAGACGAAGAGGTAGGAGCAAACAGAACGCACTGCGCGTGGCCTTCTGACTCTGAGTGGGCGAGATCCTCAGGTAAACGGTAGCGGTTCTGAAGGAAAGCTGAGTTTAATCCGCTCCATTCTGACGCGCAGAACAGTAACTTTACAGCTCCGACAGAACGTGAGCGTGCGCGTGAAAGGGAAATGTCGCAATTGATTCTGAGTGGGTTGTCATGTGGAGCTGCCGACCGGTCGGTTTGGGAACAGCACAAAGGACGGGATGCATCCCGTGTGCTAGGTTGGGAAACGTGTAACATCACATGTAACATGCCAAGGAGGTGAAAGACCCCCGTTCCTCTGGGAAGCATTCCAAACCTTCCCAACCGGGGAGTTGTCTTGGCGACGGAAACTTTCTGGTCTTTAAGAGAACGCGATATCTCGATATAGCAGTGTGTGGGAGTGTGTGACTTTCAACCACACAGAGCAAAGAGAGAGGCTCAAAATAGACGGGGCTTTATGTCTGAAACAATTGGTCTGATTGTTAACGACAGGAGTTCTCCCTGTAACCAAGCGAGAGGTCGTACACGTCTCGACAACCCCGCAATTTCAACGTTCTCCTCTTTCAACCGTCTCCAAACTCCCTCCAAGTAATCCCCCCCGCCCCCTTCAACTCTCTCCTCTCACATGCTCTTCACTTGGCGAGTGTCCCTTTAGAAGCTCTCGGCTCCATCATCTGTAATCGGGGGGAAGACGGAGGCTTGGAAATGGGGTGTTGACCCCCGGTGTCAGAGCCCCGCTCGTTAGTTTGATGAGGTTCTAGTGGAGAACACTTCCGTGGGGACTCGGCCTTTAATTACTGGGATATTACATTAGAGAGCACTTTCCCTCTATCTCTTCCTTCGCTTGGCTCCTCTCTCCAGCCACCGTCGCCCGGCGGTATCCCTTTGAACTGCCTTACCGGGGGGATCCCTTTCAAACTCCGAGGGGTAGGCTCCGTGCGGTGGAGCTGACTCACTTTTAATGACGAGACGAACAGTGGTAATCGCTACCCCCTTTCCCTCAGTCCCCTTGGAGTCGGACCAAAGAAAAACACACACTCTGCTGTACTCGTCTGCTAGCAGTATTTTGAGCCTACGCGGAGTCACCTTATTTATTATTGATGTGAGCAGGACTGTAAATGGGAACAGATGCATACACACACACACACACGCACGCGCACACGCACACACACAGTACACACACAGAGTACACACACACACACACAGTACACACGGTATGCTTGTCACATGCATTTGATCTTGTACTGGTAGAGGAGATCCAGTTTGTAATGGATGAGGGGGTAGGCAGCGCGGGCTGTGTGATGTGTCCGACGTGTCGACAGCCGTCGGTGGAGCTGGGCTGTCTCTCACCACGCCATCCCTCTGTCTCCACCCGGAGGAAGGGGGCCGCATGGCTTACCAAGCCCACCCCCCCTTCTAACCAGCAACAACTGTCTGCAGGAAGTTCAGCTCCTAAAGCTCAACTTCAGGGACGAGTGCAGCGGAACGACCGCATTGACGGACGGTTACCCCATGACGACAATTAGGCTGTTCTCCTCTGACGGGATGGGGGCGTCGTGGGGCCAGTGGCCCTTACGGGAAAACGCACCACCCCCTGTGCTTAATGGAGCCCCGTCTATCACAGAGAATAGATCGCACTCACCGGCCTGCTTTGCCTTCTTGTTTATCCTGAAATTAATAAGCAAAAACAAATTGTGAATAAACAATCAGGCGGATGCCCTTGAGAACGATGCGGCGCTGATGGAAATCCTGGATCAGTTGCCAGCTCCCCTGGAACCTATAACTCATTCATGGGTGCTTATTAGAGTGTGTGTGTGTGTGTGTGTGTGTGTGTGTGTGTGTGTGTGTGTGT
>JAVQJS010117028.1:0-15736 GCA_036024795.1 Galaxias rostratus | reverse complement strand
AACCGCTTATCCTATGCAGGGCCACTGGGGGGGCTGGAGCCTATCCCAACGGACTTTGGGCGAGAGGCGGGGTACACCCTGGACAGATCGCCAATCCATCGCAGGGCCAACACATAGACATACAACCACTCACACACACATTCACACCTATGGACAATTTAGAGTCACCAATTAACCTGCATGTTTTTGGAATGTGGGAGGAAACCAGAGTACCTGGAGGAAACCCACGCTAACACGAGGAGAACATGCAAACTCATTTTACAAAATGATAATTAAAAACATCCCAAATCAAATTTTTATCTAGAATTATCTGCAGAGGAAGACCGGATTTAATCCTTTTCCAGCCATTTTCACAATGCTTGTATTTCTAATATGTCTATTTGTTTGCCAGTCCAATCACAAGCAGTTGATCAAGCTAAAGCCTAAGTATACCAATACATTTTTTTACTTTAAATTCTCCATTTCTGTAAAGGGGCACAAATTGAAAATAGCTATATTATACTCCTTCACTATCCCATAAAGGCAGATTGGTGTTGAGTGAAGACTCACTTTACAGCTGAAGTGCATGACCATACAAAAGCCTACCTTGTGAAGTATCTGGGCTACATATCTGGGGAAACAAAACGAAAAAACTAAGACCACTTAAAATGTATTTTCAGCAGACGAGATTTGCTTGCTCGGCAAAAGGAATTGAGACAGACGAGATTAACAGAGGGCTTCTCCGTTATGAAAGACGATCACGGACCCAAAATAGTACACAGGCCTAGATGTTCTAAGAAAAGGTCTCGTTCAAGTAAGCTAGCATTGTGTTTAAAACCTATATGTAGTGCAATTGCGGAGCGCGAGTCCGGGGAAGTGATGCAATAATTATTATGCTGAGCGGAAGGGAAAGTCTTAGATGTGGATCCCCATGGTTAACAGGTCTTCAGCAGTGGTCAACGCGAACAGCTGCATTGTGCTGAAATTACAGAGTAGACTGAGTCACACTCCTTTCGCTCTTCTCGAGACCGTTTGGCTTGTTTTTAGACGGGGACAGGACCTCACAATAGCACAGGCTATCCATCTGAGAATCTGTGTGTTCACGGGTACAACAAACCTCTGTCTATACCGGGACTGTAAGCCTTGGTCGAACCTAAATCACTGCGTCTAGATTTCATATATTGATGCATGTATCGGATTGCATTTCTATATTTAAAATTGGTGGACTGACATTTATAGTGACCTCAAAAGAATGGTTTGAGTGTGCTCAACTACGTATTTGTAATCAATGAATGCATTCTCAGTCTTTGCACATCGTTGTTACATTTAATGCAAGAATTCCAGCTCAAATGTAGCCTAATGTATATGCCAGGTACAATGTATATCACCGATTGCTAATGGCCTTGTATTTTCAGTAAGGTGGTTTTTCTTAACCAACAGCATAATCAATTTTAACTAATTGAAAACATGTGCATGCAAAATACAGTGAGGCATACCTAGCGTTACAAATTAAAACTGAAGGTGAAATAAACACCTCGTTTAGCACAAATTAGCGAACACCCTCCGGTAGACAGAAATCTGTTTGGGAATTCTCTTATTGTAAATTTGTCAGAATCTCTCAAAAACAAAAGCTCTGTCTAACATAATGTAGTGTTATTCAGAACACCTTGTAAACACTTCCAATTCCTGTCTGACATATACTTTTCTTCTCTACAACTATCTATAGATAGTGTGGTTAAGACAGTCTGAACTAGCGGATGCCCGTAGGCCGGATAGCTGTAACATTCAGTGGTTTCTGTCGGGAGGCTGTATAAACAAAGGAATATGCTGTGTCAGTCCGTTTTTTTTCTCTTCAAATACCCAAATCAGAGGCCATGTTAAACACAGAAAACAGACACAACAGAAATGTTTTCCCTGTAAAAAGCTCCCACCTTCGGTGCTACCCTCTAAAATATCTTTAAAAAAATGAAGCCTCTGATCCACCAAAACCCAAATGCAAACACATGCAAAAACCAAATTCAGAGGAAAAGGCCAACCCCTGTAGAATGAATAGAAATGTATTGTTGGATTTTTTTCCCCCCTTCCATTAGAGACGACCAGTAGAAGATACCGGAACATCAGTACCATTCCCACTTACCTAAACACAAGCGTCACACTTCTCTGATCACGTTGCTTTAACTGCAGCTACTGCAACCATTCATAACATGTATTTTGGGACGAACAACTTAGTAATCACATCAAATGCTTTACAATTGCACTGTCTCGTCTTGTATAATAACTAAGGTCAACCTCTTTGACAGGAGCGAAAGGAGCATCCAGCATCCTTAAGGTGGACGTGACGGCACAGTAGACTGATTCCATTTTAGACCCGGTTGTTAAGATAGCAATTCTGAGTGTCAACTCCTACGCGGACTACAGTAAGCCACTGTGGTGTCTGAGCCACACAGGAACCAGCCTGGGTATTGTATATAGTATAGGATAAACAGTAAGCCATGACTGTTTTTTTTTTTGTACTTTCTGGTACATTGACTGTGTGTGCTGTCTAGGAAGACATATGTATATTTTTTGGGCACTGTTTCATGTCTATGCATGTATGATTTTGACAGCCTTGGCTGGTCTATAACACTTGTGTCTCCATGGTTCGTTGTGGTTCAGAGAAAATGATCAGCTCTCGTAAGCCGGGCACCAGTGTCTCGTCTAAACATCCTGTCTTTAACGTCACTCACATTTTTGAGACACATGCAAATAAAAAATGGGTTCTTGATCACATTTTGAGACGTTTTGCATGTTAATTAACCTGAGTTAACCAACAAGTTAAGCAAACTAGGACTGAATTATGTTATTCGCAAACTAAACGTCTGTCTGTATGTGTGTATGTGTATGTGAGTGTGTGTGTGTGTGTGTGTGTGTGTGTGCGTGCGTGCGTGCTTGCGTGCGTGCTTGCGTGTTTGTGCATGTGTGTGTGAAAGAGAGAGAGAGCGAGCGATAGAGAGATAGATAGAGAGAGAGAGAGACAGATTGAGAGAGCGAGTAAGAGAGAGAGAGAAAGAGGTGGAAAGAGACAAAAGAGAAAGAGGGGGGAAACAAGCTTTGACTTTGTCAATGCAGACTGTAAAACCTGCAATTTCCATGAGTTTGATGTCTCAAATTTGTGATTATCTCTAAATACAGGGCCCTGCCACCGACACTTATGTGCTGAAAATCTCATTAAAGCAGCTTCATTTAACTTTGATGCCCTGAAATGATTCCACAATATGCATGAACTCCTGGCACCATTTGCATCATCACAACTGTCTTCTGTTTGATTGAGGGAATTTTTGAAGACAAACCACAAGAGACTAGAAACAAGACAGGGGAATCCAAAGAACATAAATAAAGATATTATCGCACAATGAATGTGTTGGTGGTATTTAGGAAAACGTGTTAAAGTACACAGAGCAAGAAGAGAGTGTGAAGAAATTTGCGTGCATGTGTGTGTACACACGAAGTGTCTAAGAAAACATTGAGAGTGATCGAGTTTGAATGTCAATCATATCCGTATGGTAATATGCTAAGGCATAACCCACTTACTAACCATTCAAATTGAGAAATAACACAATTTCTCCTTCAGTGCAACAAAGAATATAGTTGAATGTACCTCCTCCCCGACAACAACCTAAGAATAGTTGTCCACAAGCTTGAATCAACAAACGTATTAATCAGCCATCTTTGTAAATCTCACATTATAAATCTAAGTCACACTGTAATTGAGGTACCCGACCGTCGACTGATGACTGCCAATCACTAGAAGTTCACTGCGTTGTGCTGCTGGCTCTGAGATCCAACCTCCGCGCCTCTCTACTTCCGGCGGCTTCGAATGGTTGAGTTCCCCACCTCGGGACCCTGTAATTTCTCCACCAATCACTCACCCCCATCAACCCTTTCATTCACACAGCTCAAAGTAGCTGTTAGTGGTGCGTTGCATTTATTGAAATGGCGAATGCGCTTAGACCCCAGCCGTAGTGGTGTATCTTTAGCCTTTGCTGGAGCTCACGCCGTAGGGTTAGGTCTCTCTCGCTCTCCCTGACATCAACCGCCAATTATGTTCTCCTCTTTGGGTGTGGGGCGGGTCTGGTCAACACCGGGGGGGGACAACGCGGAATCATCAGGTCACGGGCGCTGAAACTGTGACAAAAACAAACCAGACAGGGATATCTTCCTGACTTTTACAATAAGCCTCGTTCTAACATTGTTAGTGTAGTGTCAACACTTACGGGTAAGGCTTTGAAATGGTTGTCCCCTGTGGGAGCCGGGGGTGGGGGGGGGGGGGGTGGGCATGGCATGTTATGGGGGCAAGCAGCACTTCCACAACCGGCAGCAGTTTTTTTGGATCATGGTTGGAAGATCTGGGTTTATGGTCATCTGAATAGATTGCAGACATGCCAAACGTTCTGGTACATCAAAAGGATGTGAGGGAAACAAAGCAATCGTTTGCCTAGCAACCGCAGTACTTGTGCTTGCGTACAAAGGGAGACACTTGATAATCAGCCTGGGAACATTATAAGGAGGCCCTGTAGCCGTCTCGTGACCTCAATGACATGAACTGAGGCTTACTTTTTATAACTTTTTATTATAACTTTTAAGTTTTATAGTTTTTAAGCTTTTTGATA
Source organism: Galaxias rostratus (assembly GCA_036024795.1). Lineage (NCBI taxonomy): Eukaryota > Metazoa > Chordata > Actinopteri > Galaxiiformes > Galaxiidae > Galaxias > Galaxias rostratus. The sequence continues at coordinate 11,108 of JAVQJS010117028.1, read as the reverse complement.
TTCAAAACATACAAAAGTGCGCAGTGACATATAGCAGCTCATAAATACACTGGATTCATGTGTGTGTGGGGTAAACTGTACTTGACAATACGAGAGCTATGTAATCAACTTTCAATTCTCCGGCAGTTAATCTAATCCCTAATGGTTATTACAATGAAAGGCGGGTTGCCACATCAAGCTACTGTGAGGCTGTAATGAGTTCAGCAGAACCCCAGAAGAAGAAATAAAAAAAGAAACCGCTGTGAACTTTCAAAGCCTTTATGTAAAAGAAATTACACTGACAAGCTAGCAGTATAAGGACATTCAGTCTCTTTCGGATGAAGGCAATGCCATGCAGCAACTGTAGCAGACCTAATTATGTTGTGAATTCCAGTCTACCTCCTGCCAAGGTACACAGTTGATCCAAGGCACATTATGCCTCTCGTTGCTTTCACCACACGCTCACGCAAACACGGGTATGTTGTCGCTGTTGTTGCTTTTATAAATAGGGAAACAGTCAGAGTCCTTAGAAAATCCAACTAAAAACAGAAAAGGCTTTCTGCGGTGAAGTGGTTTTGCACTGTTTAAAAAAAAACAAAAAAAAAAACATAAATAAACTGAAATTATCTGAATCTAGAAACGTATAAAAATGCTGACTCCACCCTTTCTTGCTCTGTCATTTAGCTAAATCTGACTGAAGCTAGGCTGGTCGGACCTCTTTTGTGGGCCATAAACACAAACAGAGTTTGAAATTAGAGTACAGGCAAGGCATATCTTTCTAGTTGGCGAAGGAAACCAATTCTGTTCCGGTGGCGAGTAATCAAACAGCTAGTTGCATGTTAATGGAAGGTTCAGGATTATAATCCATGCTAAATCAATCAACAAGCATGACTACATTCAAGTGCATCTTAAGCGAAAATATGTCAAATCAAAACTGTAAAACTGCTTGGCATTTAATGATGGCTGCCACATGTCTCATTTAATTTGTATTTTTTTCCTTTTTTCAATGCCACATATTTACTCAAGGCTTTATTATACCGTGGATATTTCACCTGAAAAATGATTTCACCTGAAAAATGTAAAGTAAATAAAAAGCATACACCTACAGAAACAATGCATGCCAGTCACAATGAAGTATTCTAACTATAAACTGTGCAAGGTAGCACTTTGGAAAATTACTGTTAATTTCGCCGAATTCTAAAAGAGGAAAAGTTGAAACACGTTCCATGTTCTTGGAATGTTTAATTACATCCTTGGAAAAATATGTCTCGTTCTGTGTTCATTTGACAAGGAGTTTCATACAGAAAGGTGAAAAATCCTTAACCTTTTCAGACTCCACATAATAATGAGAAAACATATTATCTTATTGTACACACAACAACATATGCTACACATGGCATCAGCAAAATAAGGAAGAGGAAAAGACCCATAAATGGTCATATGTACAAAACCTGACCATGACTGAAACCTATTGAATGCTCTACACAACATTTATGGCCACTAGTATGTTTGAGACCGTATGATTATTTGGGTGTATGCATTTCCTATGTGGCTGGGGGACAAAATGGAGAAATTACAGCCAAGGCGTCCCAAAGTAAGCAAGGCGGGCAAGGTGGAGGGAGAGGGAGGATGGTAATACTGGGGGGTATAGCTGATTGAGGAAATACTACATCATGACAGTCGCAAGCTATAATTGCAGGAATGGGACAAAAACCTCTCCAGTTGTATTTATGCAGCGGAGCTCAAAAATAACGACGAGTGGTTCGCAGAGGCAAGGCCCCTCCAACGCCCCCACGACCCACACACACTCACACTCACACACACACACATGAAGTACCACAGTAAAACTCGCCCTCTTGTGTTAAGATTTTAGCATTGCAAATAACAAGCCAAATATCTTGACAGCACACACTCCTGGGTATTCAGCGAGCTTCTGTACATAGGATGTGTGTCTTAGTTACTTTTATATAATTTATATTTCTGGTATGGTATGGATATTTTTGGCTCTGTTCTACGTAGTTGTTGCCTGCCATGTCATAAGAATTTCTTTCCTCAGAATAATCCTGTATTCTACTGTGCATTTGACCAATAGAACACTTTGAACTTTAAACTTTGAGCGGAGATAGACACAGGTCCAACAAAAATGGATTTTCCAGAAGCGCTTTCATAGCCTCATTAGCTGTTTGGAGGCTGAAGCACTTACAATAATACACAAGAAAAAGGAATATAAACTGTGCTGCCTGATATAGTAAACAAACTGAAAAGTTTTCTTTTCTAGATCAGCGAGAGAGAGCGAGAGAGAGAGACAGCCTCACCATGACAACCCCTTGGCCACCACGTTATTTTCAGAGAAACACACACAAACACAAAAACGCAAACTTCCTAAGCCCAAAACCAAGTTCATTAAGAATCACTCATCATATCATAATGAGAATAGCACATTCAATTCAAGGAATAGACTCCGCTTCCCTGATAGCACAAGGGGGGGGGGGGGGTTAGGTAGTGTGAACTCCGGGCCTCTCTGACCGGAGTCGTCCTGCTCTGGCTGACTGGTCGCCCAGTAGTTTCCCCCTGTTTACCTTAAGTTGGGGGCGGCAGGGAGGTGTCCAGACGGTCGGCAGAGGTAACAGGGCATTTTAAACATAGACCGGCGGCTGGAGATGTAAATTTGGAACAAGTCTGCTACATCTTCAATGCCCATCTTTGTAAAGTTGTGTCGGTTACACCTGAAAACGATGGGTCGGTTATATCAACATATTGTTATTTTGGGGAAATGTCAGATGTTATAGAACACTAGCATCCTACTGATTTACTTCCAATGATTAATGATTTAATAAGGGGATGAGAAACTAAACATCTACATCTATAAGATAAACGTAAGGTCAAGGCAGGCGATCTGATGTAACAGACCAAAAACGACATCATTAAAGGGCATTACACATCCAATATTCAGACGTCAAACAAAGTGTTTTTAAGAAACTTTGAATTCTTTATTGTTGTCTCGAAAATACTCAAGTCATACAAATATGTCTGTATGTTGCTGTTATGTCACACCAGGATGCTTGTCTGCTAATTACAACTTTGCTACAGAGGGAGGTACTTGCGTGTGGTGGGGCATTTTTTTTTTGATGCTGCAAGGGGGCAGATATGGTATAAATACCCCACATCATTGTACTGAGTGGCAGCAGATCCTCAGTTTGGCTCTAAACCCCAAGGATATACAGCAGCACTGGTGGTGCCCAAGACTTCTCCCCCTCCTTTTGTTTTGGAACCTGAGAAGGAGTGCCGGTACGTGTGACATTCAGATCATCTTTACACATTCTGGAGGCGTTGTACTTTAGCTAACGACTTGTCGTGACCAAGGCCTAGGGGTCTTATCTATGCCTGGGGTTGAGAGGGTGATTTAGGGCTAATTAATACACTAAAGCTAAGGAGTATTTGTTAGGAGAGCCTGCACTGGCATTGGTGGATCCATGATGTTAAATCAGGCAGTTTAAATTCAAATCCAAATTCTATTGAACTACTTACATTCGGTTTTACAACAAGGTTGCAGTGTCTGTTTGTATGACCTACTGTCATATAACTTCATAGAATTTGTAGGCTTAACCCATGGCAAGGTTCTTTACATCAAAAAGCGTCACTGTTTAACATATTGTGAGCTATTGCCAAAATGCTGATTGGTTCTAGTTTTTAGCTGGAATAATTCACTTTTCATTTGCTGCAGCTACAAAATAACATGTCCTGAATCTTTCCCTCTTCATCCTGCAGGTGTAACCTCTGAAAATGGAAGTAAGAGTACTAAGCATCCTCTTCCTCCTGATAGCCTTAACAGCAGCTCATGGCGAGAGATATGTTGTGAAGAAGGTGATGAAAGCACCCCAGTACCAGCCCTACTCCGTGAAGAGCCACGGTAATAACCTGCTGCTTGACCTACATGCTGAAACATACGCGCGCGCGCACGCATTAATCAAAATCAACAGACAGTGCGTTTAGCACGCTTAACCCAGCCGCATTATTTCGGTATATTTGTTTTATTCCTTCATACTTTGTAACGGTTCCTCTTTCAATTTTGAACTTTATGGTATTCTCCAGAACAATCACATTGTATGGCTTTGTTGAGATCTCTAGAATGCAGCTGCACTGTGCATTTAGCTTTTCGTACAATTGGCCATTGAGGCTACACGTTCACTTTCAACTGCAAACACTTGACATGCGCTGTTTTGGAACGTGCCTCCTACCTCTGATCCTTCAGAGACTAAGTGTGTGACAGGTTCGAGGCAGTGATTCCCAGCTTTGAAACATGAGCTGAAACATGCTTTAGATCTATGCAGGATAGGGATTGGTTAGAAGTTTTTTCGTTCTTGTCCAATAGCTCAGCATCTTTCTTTAAGTCAATAAGTAAACAGTAAGAGCAGTACGTTTTCTTATGTGAAAACAGGGAACTCTAAACTACATGCTACTCTTGTGAAGGATTATTGCAAAGATCACAAAATGTTAAATGTCATGTAGCACAGTGTTAGTACGTACTATTACAGTTTTAGTACCTAAAAATCCTGTCGGAGTTAGTGAATAAGTTGATCGGGTATTCTTTGTGGTAATTTAATTTTCAAATGTTTATGTTTTAAAATTTGTTAAAGTACTTTTAGAGTTGATTAGTATACAACAATATACATGTAATGTCATAATACGTTCCTATCTATTGCTCCTAAAACAAATATCATTGGTCTTGAACAAAGGCTTCCTGCTGAATCCAAATGCAAAACATCATACCCCATGTTTCAAATATGCTTGCTTATCTTATTCATATTTCCAATATGCATGATAACTTCGACTTTAAATATAGTAATGCCTTTAAAAAAATAATGTCAGGTTGGTTCACAGAGACGATTACAATTCAATCACGCGGAAATGTGGTTTGTTTGGGCGTGCCTGCTTTTCTAGAAGTAGAAACATCTGTTTTGGTTAATCCAAACTAGGCCCCCACGGTTGAGCAAGGAGAGGGATGCTTCTATGCATAGCGACATGTGGCCACATAAAGGCTGCGACTATAAATGTGCTTTCAAATTGAGTAACAGTGACAAAAATTGATATTATTGTAAGTTTGTGTTTCTCAGCTTTGATACATTCAGAAATGTTAGGAGAGATAGAAAAGGAGGACATTTTCAGTTTTCGAAAACTATTTGGACTACTATTATACTATTATGCTTTGCTGCCTCAGGAAATCTGACACATTTACAGTATAGTCAACAATAGAAAAGTAAACAAGAAAAGTACCATATGACATCGAACTTTACATTAGTTTGCAACAATACTACATTTTTGGATTTTCGGATTTGTTTACCAGCTTCAGAGCGTCAAACAATTTGGTGACATCACTTGAACATGCGATCAAGTTTATTGCTTCATGTTGCACAACTAATTCCTTAAATGATTGTTTTTCGAGTTGTAGTTGTACATGAATATAGTGAATACAGTTCATCAGTCAGTTTGATGAAGATGGATAGAAACTAACAATATGTTAAATGTCACATTTTAATTAAACAGATATTTAGCAAACCACGCGGTTGTCGATGTATCGCCCCCTCTGTCAGAGTTGCAGACAAATCTGAAGAACATAAGCCTACATATTAACGAATCCAGAATCCAAAGTGGAGCTATTTTTGCCAATTCATGTATGAATCGAAGTAAAACTCTGTCAAATACAAACTGCAAAACAATTTTTATATTTAAAATTTGGGAGTCATACCATTGTGGCATCGCCTAAACAGAAAATGTATTACACTTTGCGTAGAATTAGCAGTTCCATTGACTAGTTCTTACTAGTCAGTAATGCAACTGTTCGTTGTGTCATCTAATTTCAAATTCCATCGCTTTAGAATGGTCATTGCTACTCAAACGGTCTTATTACCAAAGTGAAGAAAACACAGAAGATATCTCTAAAAAAAATTAATCAGTTGAACTAAACGTAAATGCATATGCAACAGTGGTCTGTAAAATCAACTTACATAATCTATTTAGTTGCACTCTAAACACAGTTCCAGATTTCTGCTCAGAACATTACAGGAATTACAGCATTACATGAATTCAGTGTGGTTTAGATGGTACTTATATTCGAAATAAATCATAAGTATCCCTAATGATGTTGTCAATTCATTGCACGGGACAAATGGTATTAGTTCAGTGGTAGACTTCTTGACCTTAACAATTGCTCTCCAAGTCATGGTAAATGAGTGGTATGTTTGTGGCTCACAGTATGGAGCTCCTTAACATAATATAATAATAATAATAATAATAAGAAGAAGAAGAAGAAGAAGAAGAAGAAGAATACAGCACAATGCATTTTACTGCTTTTTTGCACTTCTGGTTAGATGCTAACTGCATTTCATTGTCTCAGAACGTGTACTCTGTGCAATGACAATAAAGTTTAATCAAATGTAATGTAATCTAATCTGATATAATAATATAACATAATTATTGATAATAATAATCTCTTTCTTTGTGACTTCACAGTGGTGTCAGTAGCAGGTGAACCAGGAGCTCCAGGTGAGCCTGGCGCAGAGGGTCCAGCTGGCCCCCCCGGCGCCCCAGGTGAGAACGCTGTTGGCCTTCCCGGACCACAAGGACCCGCCGGGCCTCCAGGCCCAGCCGGCCTTACCGTGCCTGGCAAACCTGGAGCTTCAGGTGGACCTGGCAAGCCTGGCTCTAATGGCTACCCTGGTGAAAAAGGAGAAGCTGGAGCCACTGGACCGCAGGGACCCAGGGGAATGCCCGGTCCAGCTGGAAGCCCCGGACCCGCTGGCCTTTCCTCCACGGGCAAGCCTGGACCTCATGGTCTGCCCGGAGCTATGGGCCCAAGGGGGGAGACTGGTTTGAAGGGACATCCAGGTGTACCTGGTCTTCCAGGTGCTAAGGGAGATAGAGGGGTGGGTGCCCCCGGAGCGCAGGGAGAGAGAGGGCCTGCTGGACCAATGGGTGCAACTGGAGCCCCCGGCGAGGGCGGAGTAGGGAAGCCAGGGAAGTCAGGAATGCCAGGTGATGCAGGAAAGCCAGGTGCCCCAGGTTTGGATGGTGCCAGTGGTCCCATGGGCCCACAGGGACCCAAGGGCCACACTGGTGCCCCAGGTGTAGGTGCCACAGGTAAGCCAGGTGAGAACGGAGCCCCAGGTCTGCCAGGTCCAGCTGGTCTCAAAGGCCACCAGGGAGCAACTGGAGCTACTGGTGCTCCCGGCATTTCCGGTTATGGAAAGCCAGGTGCCAACGGACTTAAGGGAGATAGAGGAGTAGTAGGTAGCCCAGGCACCACAGGTCAGAAAGGCGAGCCTGGTCCCATGGGACACACTGGTGCTACCGGTGCAACCGGACCCTCCGGTCCCGCAGGTGCTCAGGGCCCAAGAGGTTTCACAGGTGATTCCGGTTCGATGGGACCCAAAGGTGACACAGGTGCAGGTGGACCTCAGGGACACAAGGGATACAAGGGAGATCAGGGAGCACAGGGTTTCCCTGGCAAACAAGGTTATCCAGGGGCAGTAGGCCAAGTCGGCCCAAGGGGGGCCACTGGAGCCCCAGGTAACAAAGGTGACACAGGTCTTACTGGCGCTGCAGGTTCTCCAGGCGCCACCGGCCCCATTGGACCTAAAGGTCTCAACGGCCGCGCAGGAGATCCAGGACCAGCCGGTTCTGACGGCGCCCCCGGTCCTAGAGGGTCCCCCGGCGCTGCTGGCCCAGCTGGGGCTAATGGTTTAAAGGGACACCCTGGTCTTCCCGGCACTCCCGGCCCAGCTGGCTTGGCTGCTAAGGGGATCCCCGGGCCTCAGGGTCCCCCTGGGCTCCCCGGTGCTGACGGCCTGGATGGAGCAGCGGGTCCAGTCGGGCCCCCCGGCCCACCCGGGCCCCCCGGCGAGATTGTGTTTGAGAAGAGCATGGGCATCAGCGAGGTCATGGTTAAAACTCCCATGTCTGCTTTCACAGTCTCCCTGGCCACTCCCTACCCACCATCTGGTACCCCTATTAAGTTCGACCAGGTAGTTTACAATGCTGAGAATCACTACAACACCGAATCGGGCCTGTTCACTTGCCAGGTTCCCGGTGTCTATTACTTCTCCTACACCATTCATGTGAATGGAGCTCACGCTTTGGTGGCTCTCTATAAGAATGGCCAGCCCGTCATGTTCAGCTATGACGAGTACAACAAGGGCTTCCTAGACCAGATGTCTGGTAGTGCCGTCCTTCAGCTCGACGAGCAGGACACAGTCTACCTCCAGATCCCCGACGACGAGGCCAATGGTGTCTTTGCCGCTGAGAACGTCCATTGTTCCTTCTCTGGGTTCCTCATCGCTTCGACGTGATACGGTGCAGGCGAAACCCTAAAAGCCACGCAAATTAAATCTGCAAGCTATTTCTCAAACTAAAGTCAGCTCCCTGTTCATTTTTCCTCAGCCAAACACAGACAGGTAGTTCACGCTCTTCTTTGAGGAATACTAGCATTTCGACTTGAAAAAAATAAATCCAAGACAAATGGGTGCTAAGAGGAAGGAAATAATTTATGAAAACAGGGTTGTCAGGGATAGGGAAGAAAATGCAAAGTAACCAGTGATTCCAACTTGTATCTTTAACTCTGTGAACTTAAGGTATTATATCTATGTTGTTCCCCAGAAATCTCCATTTCACTCACTTTTTTTTACTGAATACAACTTGTGATTCTTGTATGTGTGTATGTCTGTGTTTTGTACAACCTTGTTTTTTGGTGATCAATGCCTTTATTAAAAGGATCACGAATGCATACTGTGCAACACGTTGTACATTATTTCCTTGTATGTCACTTGAATTTTGTGAAATGGAAATGGTCAAATTGATCGTTTAAGATAATTCAAGATGGAGCACACCAACAAATACTGTCGTACAAATGCAAACTGTTTACCAACAAAGTTGTTATACCCCTGCATAGTCATCATGTAATGTAAAGCCTAATGGGCAAAATAAAAGGTGTCTTACTAAATATTCTTGGTCTGGATCATTTTGGGGGGAATTACTCTTCCTGAGGCTCGATACACATATTCACTGATTGTACATTACACTCAAAGTCACCATTTTCATTTACAGATACACACAGACACATGCACTACAGTAGTTATTTTTCTATCAATTACAACCCTTCACAGCCAAGTTCATAACAGTGTAAAGATAAAATTCCCATTCAACGTTTCAGTTTGCATTACAAGCAGGAACGTGTCGATGCTAAGGCTGAGGCTGAGCCTAATGATGTCCCCAAACCCAAAACGCCAGTTACACAGTTTTTTTGAGAGCTGTAGCAGCTGCAGCATAACAAGAATCCGAGAAAGGAGGACTTCACCACATGATTGGCAGCCACGGTTAAGGGAAGCTATTTCCGACCCAAGGACCATAGGTGTGTTAAAATAGCTGCGTGAACGGGGACAGGGAGTGTCCAGTGGAGGGTTTAATCTTCTCTGTGAGAGAGCGGTGGAGGTTATAAATGCGAGGGACTCCTACAGACCGAAGCGAGGGAACATTGGCGAGAGGAAGCTGGGTACAACCAAAAACCTCAAAACCACAAGCGGTAATAGGGGGGCGGGAGGGAGGGGGAGGGCTGCCATTGAGTTTTATAACGCCTGGATGGAAAATGGAGGAAAAGGTGGGATGTGCAGGAAGGCTGGGAGACAGCGGTGATGCTGTGGTGCATGGCGTGTATTCATAAACAGTCATATAGACATCCCAGACTCTCTGTCAACACGTTTTTTACTCAATAATGACCAGCCTTGAATCGTTGTGTCGATGCAAACTACAGGTTGGTTTAATGACCTCATCTAATACTTACCGAGGACTTTCATTTCTGTCAATTTGACAGTTTACGTCCCCCCCCCCAAAAAAAATTCATCAACTAAACTCACAGACCAATTGTAAACAAGGGAAATACAGGGCCAATGTCCAATCATTGGAGATGATCATTTGAAGATAAATGGATGCTATTTCCAACGCTTGGACCACAGTCACTCATGTGAAACACACGCTACAGGAGACACATGCAGAGTTGGGCAGCCCATCGGACGCCTGGAGATCCAGTTGGAAGGGCCTACCTGTCCATGGAACGGGAACGCAAACATCCATCCATCCACTAGCAGAACAGCTTATCCTATGCAGGGTCAAGGGGGGGGGGGGGGGTGCTGGAGCCTATCCCAGCCGACTTCGAGCGAGAGGCGGGGTACACCCTCAAGGTTCAAGGTTTTTTATTGTCATACACTGGACACATTGCCAGGCCATCGCATGGCTACCACATAGACATACAACAACTCACACACACATTCACACCTATGGACAATTTAGAGTCATCAATGAACCTACATGTTTTTGGACTGTGGGAGTAAACCGGAGTACCCGGAGGAAACCCATGCTAACACGGGGAGAACATGCAAACTCCACACAGAAAGGCCCTCAGGTGGGGATCAAACCCATGACCTTCTTACTGTGAGGCAACAGTGCTAACCACTGCGCCACCGTGCTGCCAGGGACACAAACAATATGCTTAAAACAGGCCCTTCTGGCAGAGTCTGGATGTGCACTGCCCACTGTGCCTATGGTTAATCTGGGTGCAAAGCAAACACATGGTTTGTGAGGGGGCTCTTAAACTTAAATACAGGAAGCACTAAACACATGCAAACAATGTGTTTCGCCACTTGTTTCATTCTGAAAATCTTTTCCGTTTGAATATCCCAGAGGATTCAATTATTTGCAAATAGCACGCAAACTTATTGATTCAAACTCGATAGTTCATTTGTTATTAATTACTATAACTATAAATTATGGCCCCTATTGCACTCCACTCCATAAATCCATTCTTTTGAAATTCCATCAAAATAAATGTTACATGTAAAATAAAATGAATTTATACAAAAGAATGTTGAATTTAAACAATTTATGTATTCCCCACACAGTATGAATACTGCTTGATATAAATGTATTTAAAGTCATTAGTGTAGGTGTACTCACTGAAAGGTTTTACTAAATACACTACAAATAATTTATAACAGCAGATTTCATAGATCCATAACTTTGTACAAGTACAAACCAATCATTATGGGGATTGCCTATACTTCTGTTGGATTACAACACATTTC
>JAVQJS010117024.1:0-17865 GCA_036024795.1 Galaxias rostratus | reverse complement strand
TTGTGTGTGTGTGTGTGTGTGTGTGTGTGTGTGTGTGTGTGTGTGTGTGTGTGTGTGTGTGTGTGTGTGTGTGTGTGTGTGTGTGTCTTCATTGTGGCTGCCCTGGTACTCATGCTATTCCTCGAGTGACCTAGTGACTGACAGCGTCTCCCCCAGTGAGGGATCTACTTTGCATTTTTTACTTTGTGCGTTTGTGGCAAAAAGTTTGCCTGAGAATATATATGCCAATGTCTAGGAGAGCAGGCCCAGTGTTCGCTTTGGCTGTACTAGAAGCTATGTGCAGCAAGTCGACCGCCTTAGCTCTAAGCCTATTAAACTCCTCTGACTAGTTAATCCAAACAACACCAAGCCATCTGAATCCCTTTCACTCACAGCTAGGATTAGATGTCTAGTGTCTCTCTGATTGGGCTGAGAGGTCCTTCTCTAATGTGCTTTTGATATCTTACAAGTGTTAAAGATCCTCAAATCAGTCGGAATGAATGAGAGCAAATGAAGGGGTGAAGGGAGGAGTTTACAGAGCAACTTGTTGGTATTTGGCCTGTGTGGATTAAACCGATTTCCTAAAGTGGCTTAAATGAGTGGAAGTCTAAATGGACATAAATGAGAGTCAACCAGAATAACAACGCATCGTTTACAGGGAAGAGAAGCGAGGATGGGCAGCGATCATGAAGACTATCCCGTGTGTGTAAACGCTGCCTCACCCATCCTCCCCTTTTCCTGCCCATCTCTCCTGCTGAAGCATGGCTTGTTCTTTGGACTACATTTCCCAGAGTGCAACTGCCCCAGCTCTCAGTCACGACTTCATGCTGCCCCCCCCCTTCCCATTCGGGGTGCTTCTTTTCGGCGTCACAGTCGAGCACTGGGGAGGCTTTTGACGTGTGCGTGGCATTGTCGTCTGTGCCTGGCTTCACCACGAAAAGAAGCGCCCTGTAACTTCATGATGCTTATGCCATATCAACATGACAATGCAATTTGCAGACGCAGTCTATTCGAACTAACACATCATATCTTAACATTTAACATTTGCGCTTCTTCATTTGCCAACATCGTTTTAAAGTAACTGTGCAGTTTCGCACTAGAAAGAAGTGCTGCATAGCATCTGACAAGAAAATTTGTCACTCTTTTAAGGAACACCACTCCAAAACTGACATGGAATAATTTGAAACAGTTGGTGATCATTCTGTTTTCTGATGACAAATGCCCTGTCATGAAGGGCAGTCATATTTGCAGTTCTAAGGAGTCAAAGTGATGGAGCAATAGTGACACCTACTGGTCAGATAAAGTCACACTCCATATTTTGTTCTCCTATAAGATCTGCACACATCTAGTTATGCGAACTTGACCCAGTTGTTAATCTCATCTCATGTCCCCGAGCAATCATGTGAATTACCATTGAGACAGGACTGAACTTTCCCTAAAGGAATAACTTGCCTTAGGAGATCAGGCAGTCAGACTTAATGGAACCTGGATTCCCTCTACCTCTCTCTCTCTCTCTCTCCAGGGACCACCAGCACCAACGCGGTGAGCAGTCCAGTGTCGGGTCAGGCCCAGAGTCAGAGTTCAGCCCCCCCTCCCAGCAGTGTAGCACCCCACCAGAGCCGCAAAGGCACATTCACCGACGACCTCCACAAGCTGGTGGACAACTGGGCACGAGACGCCATGAGCCTGACGCAGGGCAAGAAGAGCCACAAACAGCAGCAACAGCAACAACAAACGCCCTCACAGGGACACAGCTACGAGGTGGGTACACAAACAAATAAAAACACAGGAACCCAAATACACAAAGAATCTATAGAATGTATAAACAAACACACAAATGTTCAGACTAATTTGTTGACAAATAAGTGTTTGAAAGTGTTACTCTTCGTCTCTTTCCCGCTCTTTTTGACACCTCCCTTTGTCCTCTCCTCCCATTGTCCTCCCTTGTTTGTCCCCTCTCCTGGTTGTCAGATGATTCAGTCGGCCAACCTGGCCAGGAAGTTCTCTGCGCCCAGCCAATTGTGTCCTAGCAGCATCGGAGGCTCCGCCCACCTGACCAGCCCCCCTACTGCGTCTGTGACGGGCCGTAAGGGCTCGCTGTGCCCCCCCGCCTCCACCCCCTTACCCCAGTACCCGGCTTTTGCCCCCTCAGCAGCCTACAGCGCCCAGTGGGCGGGCCCGGCCCACGGCCCCCAGCCTGGGGCTCTCCTGGTCAGCTCTTCCCAGCCGCTGGGCCCTTACTCTGGGTCGACCAGTGGGACAACGCCCTCAGGGCCCCTGCAGGCCCACCACATCAGCACTTTGCCCAAGTCCGTCAGCAACCCTGGGGGGCCCAATCTGAGGACCACGTAGGGCCCGGGGACTGGGCCACATCAGACTGGACTAAGAGAGAGACTGAGACAGCCTGAGTGGAGCAGAGAGGGGGGGGGGGTGTCTGTATCAGCGCATTAAGAAAGAGGATGAGTAGGCAGAAGGGTGTGTTCAGTGAGAGTGAGTGTGAGTCCAAAGAGAGACCACAGGAAAACGGAGTGTGTGCACATATACAGGCTTGATGGGGGTGGACTTTGGATGAAGAGGAGAAAAGAGGAGCAGCAGAAAGTGATGAAAAAAGAAAGCCCAGTCCTACATGCACTGTGTGTGCACCTCCTCCACCTGATCCTTCTCACATCTGTAGGAGGTTCCTCTTTACCCTCACCCCTCCCTCCCTCCCTCTCTCCCAGAACAGGGTGTCCCACACAGACACACAGGCCTGACTTTGGGCCTAGCCAAAGGAGAGGATACAGAGGGGCTGAACGGTGCAATATGACGAGGCCAAAGACTTCTGGGACATGGAGTTCAGTTCTGACAGTGCTTGTGAATGTGCGTGTTGGTGACATGGCCGGCTCCCATTGGCTGCCTTTAATAATGTCAGGATTCCCATTGGCTGCCTGTGATGGTTACTGGGCTCCCATGCTAAAGATGTGTGAGTGGGGGGGACTTAAGATAGGAGCAGGGTTTGGTTGCCTCTGTTGTTTTCTCTGACCTAGGTAATTGAAAAGCCTCCTAAAGTAAGCGCAACGGTTGGGAGAGGCGGGGCGGGGGGGGGCTTCCAAACCGGGCTGTAGTTTGAATCTCTGAACGGGCAACACGCTGACTCGAGCAATACAAAGGCTTACTCCTAGACGCACACTTCATGCAATCTACTGACTGTGTGCCCAGTTCCATATGCCCCACGAGATACCCCCCCCCGCCCCTAAAGCCTTCCTCCTCTCTCCTGCCCTCCCCTCGGCTCTACGATGCAATAACTAACCAATCATTGAGCAAGTCAACAAGTGGCCTTGGTCAGGGACGCGCGCCGGCACAGAAGACGCCGGAGGTCGTTGGTGTCGAGTCTTGCCGTTTGGTTGTGTTACTACTTTAGCTTCAGGTCGGTCAGTCGGTAAGAGCCGTGTGATATTTGCCGTAGTGGACTGCCCGCCTCCCTCCTCTCCCTCCCCCTCGTGACGGCCACAGCCGACGGCTGGCCTTGCGCTGCGTCCAGACCCAGAAACAGGCGTGCCGAAGGTTTTCCGTCTCGAAGTGGAGTAAATGAAGTGGGCACCTAGTCAAAGTGTGGCGTGGTTGGTTAATACCGATTTGTCACACACACACACACACACACACACACACATACTCACACACTGTTCCTCTGTCTGGTGTCTAGGAGGGGGGGGGGGGGTCACAAGAGCAGCGCTATAGACTTCGTCCATTGCCGATGACTGGTCATCAATAGCTCTTTAGCATTCGAGGGAAAGAGGTGTGGGGTAGTGGTCAGAGAGAGGGTGAAATGTACATAATTAGATGTATGATTCTATTTAAAAGCAGACGACAACTTAATTGTGTTCTGTTCATGGACCTGTATTCTGCCATCAGTTATTGATGCGTAAACACTGTGATATTACTATTGCCAATGTTGTTGGAGTGTGAGACAAGCATGTAAGATGAAAGGACGAGAGACGAATAGGATGCCTGTGCGTAGACTAAAGCAAAGCTAGCTATTAACTCGTATACTTATAGCGGAGAGAGAGAGAGAAAGAGAGAGAGCAATGTGAATGTAAACAGGTTGGCTCCCAACAAGCTGCTTGAATACCTTTTGTCTGGTTGTCGCCCCCTTGTGGCCTGACTAGAGGTTCCCGTGCCTTGCAATTATGTCTTTTTGCTTTGGGGGCTCCCCCCTCCCCTCCCTTTTTTTCAGTGTGGATCAAAGACTGACACAGCGATTTATAGAAACACCCTAGAGCGGCGCCTGATCCCGTTCACTTCCCATTCAGTGGGGACGTCAGTTCCGACCCGATCCTCTTCGATCCCGTTCAGGTCAACCGTATCGGGAGGGTTAGAACTCTTATCAACAGAAAGCACAGTGTTCCATAATCAGCCTAGTATTCCCCCCCCCCCTCTCCATTAGGGGATGAATGTCCGAGTGTCGAGGCAAACCACAAAGACTCACCTGCCGGTCTCATGCATTTAGCCTCTCCGTTCAGGGGTTAAGGGTAGGTGGTAGTGGGGGGGGGGTGGCTTGGGTCTAGAGAGTGAGGCTGAACCTTGGACAACTCTGTCCCACGCAGAGTTGAACACACCCACACATACATACACCACTTAGGAGACTCTTGCCATGCTCTCTCTATTATATTTTATCATCCAAATAGTCTGATTTCCAAAGAGTGGAACATCTTTCTAATTTGACCAAATGCAGACGATCATGAAGTCCATGAGGATAGGTCCATTTGTGTCTCCCATACATGTGTGTGTGTGTGTGTGTGTGTGTCTGTGTGTGTGTGTGTGTGTGTGTGTCTTTAAACTAGCCACACTAGACATCCTTGTGTTGGTGAAATGTGAAATATGAATACATGGAAATAAAGATACGTGAACATTGATCAAGGCGGATAGGTGGACACTAGACAGACAGACAGATAGACTGACATATAGACCGACAGACTAACAGATAATTTACTAGCTCACTTCTCATTGGTTAGTCACTTTAGGTGGATGATAGACAAGAGGATGTAGGGGAAGAACCGTTTGATCCCAGTGAATGTGTAACTGTTTTTTAACGTGGCAGGGTTTAAAAGTGTACTGTAGCTACTAACCAACCGGGTGCAAGAGGTGAGGAGGGGACATCTCACCAACACAAGGATGGGCTGCAGTCCCTCTGGCTGGAGAAGTCCGATGGTATTTGAACCCACAGACACACACACACACACACACACACACACACACACACACACACGTTATTCACCTAGCAGTATTTAGACCGGGCCACCTTTTCTCCTAACCTTGCCTCCACTATACCTTGTTTTACCGCAGCCAGTCCACGCCCAAACTAAAGACGGATTTGTTTACCTGTTTATTCGACGTTGTTGTTTGATTTCTCTGGCCGTGTTGTTTTTATTGAAACCTTCCAACTGTCGATGTTATAGATCAACTGTATGTATGTGTTTAGCTGCCTGTACCCTACAGGCTGGTCCAATGTGTTGTGTGTAGGATAACAATGTTTAAGACTTCGATCTTCACGAAACAAAACTGTACAAAAAAAAAAGGTTATTATAAAAGTCGATATGTTTAACAGTTATAGTGCTACTTGAGCAAAGTGAACATAGTGGGTTTGAAAACACTCGTCACCTTAACTACTGATGAAGACGAAGATGATGATGAAAAGGATGACCATGATAGCTGAGAATACTCAAGTCGTTTGACTTGATAGCTTTAGCAGGTTTACTCTCTGTATTGTCTGGTACAAAAGTTCCTAATATTTTTCACTTGAAACCAATAGAGAGTCTAAACCGTCTGTCTTTTAGCTGGGAATGAATGTTGTGTTCTGGGTATTCAAATCAAAAACTACAAATACACCTTTTTTTTCTTCTTTTTTTTTGTATTGCTTTGTAAAACGTTGCTTTGCCTTGTTTTTGTTATGAAGTTAAGAAGATTTATCCCTTTCATTAGTAACCTGAATCGGTGCAGCGTTTTGCTCGGCAAGTTTTGGTTGAAGCTGTGAATTCAAACAAAAAGCCACATCGCTTTAGTTTGTTTTTTAAGATGATGATGATTATTGATTGTTTGATCAGATTTGATGACAACTTTTCTCATGTTACTATCTGACGGCCATTCTCAAAGAATCGGCCAATGAGAAGTGCTCTCAATCAGACCCATGATCGATATAGAGGAAGAGTGGTTGTTGTATCGGCTCAATTTGCCTTATTCAAACTAACATCTTGCTAGGGATCAGCGTTCTACTATATCAAATATAAAGATTTCCAGTGATAGTGATTCCAGAACCGTTTTTTTTTCTATGTTACTCTGCTGTAAAAGAACTGTTTACTGATAGAGTATTTGCTAAACAGTGGCTTCAGTAATACAATAGAATGTGCAAATTCAACGAGCCCTCCTGTTACTCGATTTGGTGGACTCTTATTGTGAAGAGTGCCGGGGTTGTGTTAGCTGAAGATAAATGTTTGTGGTGATGCACACAAGAGTTGAAGTTGCTGACACGTGAAATTATATTCTTTTCGTTCACCGTGGTTTGGAATGCTGAACTCACGTTTCTGTGTTCAAGTTTGCTTTCTCTTTCGCCACCTTTCTACTGTTATATCAGATGGATAGCCCCGTGCTGAGGTTGTATTCAGTCAAACACGTCCACCACTACCACTCATCCTGTGATTATGGAATACAAACGTAATGTTCCCCAGGGGAATTCAAGGGTCATTTTGCATAAGAACTAGTCCAGTAAATATAATTTTGGTCTACATTTTACCCCGACAGATGATGTGTTGTGTTGGAGCAGTTTGGTCGACTGTATAATTCCTACTCTCCTCCTAGTTAATGGCACACAACGGGCACGGCAGGGTGTGATTAGGAGTCGGAAACGGCCTGGTCATCAAGTCTGTCGAGGGTTTCCCCTGACCTCCAAACCATGTCAACGTAACGGTAGCCACTGGATGACATGGTGTCTAAGCAGATGGCTTTTCTTTCAAGTTCCACTCCCCCTCTCGTTTTGATTCTCTGTATCCCCTAAACCCTCTCTAGTAACTTGAATCAGTGGTTTGACTCTTCATGTTGCTATTAAACGTACAAAATCAATAAAATCAATAAAAAATTGCAAGGTAGAAAAACCATACAATCCATGTAGGTTTTTTGGCAGCATTTAACTGTATGTTTTGCACTAAGTACTATAGGGTGTCCGAGCTTCATATAAAAAGACTGCGCTTTTGGCTCGAATAAGATATATTTGTTACTTTATTTGTAAACTTAATAAACAAAAGCCGTTGAAATTCAAACCTCTGTGAGTGGTGTTTTTATGTAGACTTTTAATATGCTACATGTTCCACATAGAAGTTGCTTTTTTAACTTCCATTTGATTGTATCCAAACCATATTTAGTACTTATCTTGTAATTACAAAATTTGTATTTGGTGATTACTTTATCACACAATTCATGACTGGTGCTATTTGTGTGAACATTGTGTGCAATATAATATTTGGCCAGCAGAGGGCAGCAAACGACTGACTGGCCTGAACCAAATAAAGGACTGATCGTGAAAGGTCATCGAGAGCTACACTTCACACAAACAAGAGCAATAACAGAAGGGAGACACTCCATTGTATTTAAAGGTTTTCAGTGTCTCAGGATTTTATGCTGATTTCTATTTAAGGTTATGTCATAGATAGTGTCACTCCTTCATAGATGATAACAATTTAAACGGATGGAAATAAGCAGTAATCAAGTACTGTTTTCTTAATGAGTGTAGAGAGACAGTCTGCCCAGAGACGCTACAACAGTTAGGTTTAGCGATATGGTAAATTCGCTTTAATTGAAAGGGAGGAAACGGGTATGTCGGTCTAAACTAAACTCATAATTCTAGTGGTCAAGGGGCAACACGTGGTACCCCTCCAAGTATTGAAAAGATGTCTTCACATAGGAGCACGAATGTTTACTTTTCGCAGCCTCTGGCTAGGGTAAACAAAACTTTCTCTCAGAAAGGCCCGCGTTATCTCCTGGGCGACTTGGCCTTCACACAGACCCTTCCCTCACCTCTGAACAACAGCACAGATTTCAACATCCGCCAAGATGCCCAAATATGAACCATACGGACCACTTCTCAGACCTGACTTTTGTGACAAGTGAGCACTTTTATATTTGTATACTTAACCTTTCAAATTGAACTCAAACAGTTATTTGTATGCGCGTTTCTTGCACTCATTATATCTCCCTTTGTCTCTTGTGTACTGCCCATCTCTCTCACACATATTCTCTCCCGTTGTCGTGACCAATTAGCAGTCACCACCGAGTGACATTTTCGCAAGCTGGACCAATGACTAAAGAGGAGCAAGAGAGAAAGGATGAGAGATTACTGGAGAATGCAAAACTAAAGCCAGAGATGTAGTGAAGGAGGAGGAGAAAGCCTGTGTTTTAGACGGGAGGTGGAAGCACTGCTGACGGAGACAGAGTGGGGGAGTGCGTCGTCAGAGGGAGACAAAAACAAGGCGCAGAATGCATAATATTATCGTGATCGCTGTTGGAGTGTCTGAATCATAGTGTCCTTACTGTTACCATGACCACCTCAGTAAGGTAGACAACAATGCCAAAGCACAACTAAAACAACGGCTACATCCACGTTTTATTTATTTTCTTTACCAGACTCAACACTGGGCCTGCATGTACCTTGAAGCCGAAAGTTTGTTCAAATGTCTTGTTTGACATTCACATGCCTTAAAGTAATTGATCTAGATTAATAGACTATCACTGGCTCAATCTCTGCCTTGATTTTTTAAATGTTTTTATTATTATGAATGGAGCCAATAGTATCCCATTTGGGCTAAACCAAGGTTTGCAATGAAGATGTAGCAGTCTAGAGTAAAGTGGCCAACCACAAACAAACAAGCGGAACTGAAGGAAAATATTTTGTCGTTTTGGAGAGTCAAACATGTCTTCAAGCATTGGAGTCCAAGTGGAGCTCTCTGGAGGAGCTGCCTCGCATAACGGAACAGTGAGAGCCCCCCGAGGAACACAATGCCATCGCATCTGTTTACTTCGGAACTCTGTCTTTACCAACACAACGTTCTGCAGGCTGAAGTCTCAGAACCTTACTGCCCGGTTTGATTCTTTCCACGCCGCGGAGGAGATGACAGGAGACCAGGGTCAATTGGTGCGCGTGAGTGATCATGTCTCTGTGTGTTGTTAGGTAAACAAACAGAGGGAACCTTATTATAGAGGACCCTGTGGTCTCTGTCAGCTGATGCTCCAAAGATAAGGCGGAAAGAGAGAGAGAAGGAGAGAGGGAATTAGAGAAAGATGGACGGATTTAGGGATAGAAAGAACAAGTGCAAGATATAGATTAAGAGGAGAGGTCCAAAATCCAAAATGTCTGCCTCTAGTTGTTCTAATAAGACTGAAGAGAACTCCTTTCTACTAAAGCTACCGGTTCTGTCTCTGTGTATGTGTTCCTCTTTCTCTCTCTCTCTCTCTCTCTCTCTCTCTCTCTCTCTCTCTCCTTCTCTCTCTATAAAAGGCAATCCAAAAGCTTTTAAGATATTCTACAGTTAGTTTGTGGTTTCCGCTGGGTCAGCTGACCTCCCTACACACACACACACACACAGTTCACTGTTAATGTGTGGACGTGTATACAGTTAAATAGAGCTGGAGGAGATGAGGCGTTCATGAACACAAACAGCCTGCTGTGGCTGCCCAGACGGTGTTTACAGCTTCATCTCAAACTGGAGGTGTTTCCGCCAACACTAAAAGAACCTCTCCTCTCCTCTCTGCTCTTCTTTAATCTCACTAACCCTAATCTTCCATTTACTCCCTCCTCACTCAACCTTCCTACTGTGCTCTTCTTCAATATAGCATGCTACATAGCATGTTGGTTTAAGGGTAACAATACTACATTGTTTGTTGTTTTAAGGGTAACACTGCTACATTGTATGTTGTTTTGAGGGTGACACTGCTACATTGTTTGTTGTTTTAAGGGTAACATTGCTACATTTTAGGTTGTTTTAAGGGCAACACTGCTGCATTGTATGTTCCTTTAAGGGTAACACTGTTACATTGAATGTTGTTTTAAGGGTAACACTGCTACATTGTATGTTGTTGGGTAACAATGTTACTTTGTATGCAGTTTTAAGGGTAACACTGCTGCACAGCATGTTATTTTAAGGGTAACACTGTTACATTGGTTGCTGTTTTAAAGCTAACACTGCTGCATTGTATAATGTTTTAAGGCTAACAGTAACAAAGTGGTATGTATTACTGTATTGGATCAACCTAGACAGTACTGTGGTGAGTTAAAGTATTGTTTGGCTACCGATACACTTCTTCTTCTACTCCTTTAATTCTGATGTCGGTTACCTAATTTGAGGTTTGAACTTGTATCCAACGGTTTTTGTGTCATGACGGTTCTTAGAGTAGAGTAGGCTAGAACGCTGCGTGGTGGAGTTCCTCCGCCTTAGCCTTGGCGTTTACCGAGCGGTGTGAACTATTTCACTATTTCTCACCTCTGGTCCCATGGCAACGGAAGTTTGGCAGCCAAGGCCCCAGTGTCTAACGGTCGGGTATTTGAACCCGGATCTCCCACGCTCCTGCCCTCACACCTGCCGCAATGCTTAGAGGGGCTGCCACATACTGTATGACCCCTCCTCCCCTCTGGGAGACCACACACAGGAATCCACTGAATGTTTTTCATGGATCACAACCTCAGCTGAGGTGAGGAGGATGGTTAATGATTCAACTGGGTTTGTGTTAGGTAGTGTATGTGTGTGTGTGTGTGGGGGGGGGGGGGGGGGGGTATTGACTTAATCAAATAGACAAAGGTATGTTGGGTATATTGCAGTGAAGTTTGTATCCGCTAAGAGGATGAGGTCATGTGTTCATTGCCTCCAGGCTGGGATGTGTTCACCATAGAATTAAATCAGTCACCACGAAGAATGGAGAAACCCGTGGCAAAAGCTCACACTGGTCTTTAGATTGCTGGCTCATAGTTAAATGTTGTCAAAATCCTCAACACACCGTAAAACAATGTAGCTAAGTTGTTGCTTCGGTTGCCATTGTAGGGCAAACCTCACACATCAGCCAGCCTCATAGTGCCCATCTTACTCCACCTTCCACCTCTGACAAAGGTCACTGTGTTTAGGCCTTTTCACTGTGCCGTTACTGGAGACGGCTGTGTTTCAGGGGCCTTGAACACACTGTTCAGTGGTTTGTCAGCAAGGTGTGTATATTGCCGTGTATGTCTGTCTGTGTGTGTGCAAGCGTGCGTGTGTGTTTGTGCATGCGTTTGTGAGTGTGTGCGTGTAGTTTATGGCCTACTGCCCATTAAATCCAGATAAAAGTCGTCTTTAGACAGTAGACTTTGCTACTATAAAAACCTCCTTTAAATAGAAGGAGGCTTTCAGTGCAAAGAGGCTCTTTACATATTCTCGTGTTATGATGCTTTAATTATGTCTTCTAAGGATGCAAAGTTCAATAGGCAATAGGTTAGGGGAGATGGGTTGGGTGTCTCACAGACTAGATTTCTTAGTTCTAGTTAGTTGCTGTAGTTGTGTGAATGCTGGTGGATCTATTGGTTATTATGATGTAGTTTTTCAAGGGATGAAGTCGGAGGGACTGAAAGTACTGCCCGCCTTGGAATTCTTTTTTCATGTGCTTCCTTGGTGCTGTGGTGAATAACAGATTCCAGCTGCAGTGAACGTGCACGCCCTGGGACTAACACACACACACACACACACACACACACACACACACACACTTTTGTTTGATTTAGTTTTTTTTTACCAGGGTCTTTTGTTTATTTCATTGGTTTGTTTAATTTGGTAGGGTCAGTGCCAGTCTATATTTGAATTTCCTGTTAGAATATAATTCAATGCCTTATTTGTAAATAGTGGTATGGTGTCCTTTATTGTGTCAACAGAGAACGTTAGCATTAGCATACTGCATGGGTCTGTTTAATGTTTAACACATGTTGTGTATTTCAATAGTCAAATAATGTAATCCCTAATCCTTTTTTATTCAGAAATTTGACCTTACATTCTATTTTTATTACCCATGCAAGTCACATGTGCAAGTACCTGTGCAAGTCACACCCAATACTCTTTATTCACCAATGCACCCATGGATAAATAATAGTATGCCGTTTGCGAGCCTTGTGGTGAAAGGGTAAACTGTAGTCATATAACCGAAAGTTTTAGTCTGAAGCACTGTACATTACAGCACACTATTTTGGCAGACGCTCATATCTAAAGCGAGTTACTTAAATAGTGCCTACAAAAAGTGAATGGTAAAAACTAGGGACTATGAGTGTATCCCTGACTTAATCACCTTGACAAGAGCTAAGCAAGTGCAATATTAGACACGATGATCGTTAAACCTCCTCAAACCAATAAAATATAATAATAATCATCATCATGATCATCATGAATTACCGCACTAAGACAACAATGACGTTTTTTTAAGAATATACTAATAGATTCGTGAATAGAATAGATAGTGAATATTATGTGAGATTACCTTCGCCCCTACTATTAGGTATTACTTTACGCAAGGACATGTCAAAATAAATAATCCAGACAGGGTTTTGACATTTACAAGAAGCACGCACATACACACCAAACACACGGCATTTATGTGTCCGCCCCCCTTCCTCGCTCGAGCGACAAGCAGCCGTGCAGGCAGCAGGGCTGGGTTGGCTTACGCGCAACTCACCGTGCAACATCCCAAGTGAGAGATCCCCCTCAACTAAACTGTGTTCGGCTTCAGGTTTACATTTTCTCATGGAGCGGCGGAGCAAGCAAAAATAAAAGCTCAGAATATTTTTGTACGCTGTAGTTATTTGGTTCTCGGCGGCGGTTTTGATTGTGCCGTTTTATACATTGGAATTGGTTTTGGCACTCAGCCCGCTGTTCGGGAATTTAACTAAAGGTGGGTATTTGCTCATTAGTATCCGACTATATGAAATGAATGGCTATATGAACTTTTTATGCATATTGACATCATGACTTGGTTGATTTATTTTTCTTTTTTTATCGAGGAAAGTGAGGTTCTAATGATGATGATCTAAAGTTGATTATACATGACGTGCGTTCATTCAAACTTCTATGGAACCACAAAGACACCATACTTAGTCCTAATTGTAGATTGTATCATGGTCAGCTTACACATTAAGGTGTAATTTGCTTGCCATCGGCTTATATTTGATTGTATACTTTAGCTCTGTCTACTTGTAGTTTGTGCAAGACATAACGTAACCCAACAGGTTCCGAGGACAAGTCGTTCTGCTGCCCTCATAAATGGGGTAAAGTCCACCGTTCTTATCCCTTGTTACCTGACGGCCTGCTGGGCCATAGTCTGGACTTTGAAGAAAAAGTTAATTGCTATGTCCATGCGTAGTCCTTAACTACTGTGCATGTTGAAAATCCCATTTATTTTGAATGATTTGGAGGAACAATTGATGTTTTAGTGTTATGATACGCAAGCGCCAATTTTTAAACCAGCACCACATTATTAATTGACGAATGATTCGTTCATTTTTGACACTGGACACAAATTGTAAAGCATGCGTCCGTAAACCGTTAGGTGGCGATGCGAGTCTTGTGCCAGGAGAGCCTCTGACCAGGGCATGGGCTACTAGTTGTCTTGTTACCAGTAAGCTATTTCGATTGCTGATGAGACCATTTTACATATTGAGAAACCACATGGGTTACAGTCTGAACCACACAAAGTAAAGCTTGCATCAGACAGCAAACCGGCATTAACGCTAAGCCTAGCAACCCTGTAGTATCAACTATTGGTCAATATGAACGTGCAATGTTATTTAATGGTGTTTCCTGCTTTGTGATTGAATGCTTTTGTGTTTCTATTTGGTCAAGTAAAATTTTACACTATGCAAAAGAGATTAAGTGAGTTGATTGGTCGAATTCGAAATGTACCCTGAGTGTTACAAATGCACCTGACATTTAAGAAAATCAATAGAGGACAATCAATATCATATCTAATTTGCTTGTACAATGGTAAAGCTGTGCGTGTGTGTGTGTGTGTGTGTGTGTGTGTGTGTGTGTGTGTGTGTGTGTGTGTGTGTGTGTGTGTGTGTGTGTGCACGCGTTGACCAAAAGTTGCTCGAGCGCCGCTTCTCCTCTTTGTTTTCGGCGTTGCGAGATGATGCCTTGTTTCCGTTCAACTCCGGGGTCCGGTTGTTAGCGCCGTCGGCGCTGTTGTTGTTGTTGTCTTTGTGGTTGTTGACGGTGTTCGTAGCTCGACGCCAGCGGCTGTTCACAGGCGGTTGCTGGATCGGGGCAGTAAGTCGGCCCTCTCTCTCTTTCTCTCTCTCTCTTTCTCTCTTTATATATATATACCTACGGTGACCACATGCCTCCCTTCATCGCCAAGTGCCTGTTGGGAACGCCAGGCGCCCTGCCTCCCCATCCACAGCGGGCGGGCCCTGGTAACGTGGTGAGTCAGGTAATTGAATGAGTCAGGCGTGACGAGGCAAGGCACAATGGGAAGGAGAGTCGAATTCACCATGCACGCACACGCACACACACACACACAAGCACGCACACACAAGCACACGCACACACACACAAGCATGCGCACACACGCACACAGACACACACACACACACAAACACCCACACTAACTAACTAAAGAACATAAAAGGTTGAGCCAAAGCATAACTTCCAAGGAAGATATAAGGGAGGACAGTATTGTGCACTGTTTGTTTTGTAAGTGGCTATGGACAAAAGCGTCTGCTAAATAGATGTAATGTAATGGATTTCAAAATGATGGGGTTACGAATTAGCTGATCTTCTGTTTGGAGTTTGTTGGGTTTGCCTGCTTTTTTCTTAGACTTTTCTTTCATTCTTAAAAAAAAGAACAGTTTTCAAGGAGGTGTTCGGAGGGAGTTGTCAGAACGTGCAGTTAATCAAAGACTGAACTCCTCGCTGCTTTCACTTTGTGAGGCTTGGAATAAAGAAAGTCGGCACTCATCACTCGACTACTACTGCCTGCCGACTGATTCATTTTCATCCCAGGTGGGCTGCTGCCTGACTTGATCCAAAAACGCACGACACCTCTCACAATACTATTTATAAGCCCTTGGAACCGTTTCAAACGTGTCAGCGTCAACCGTTGAGGAAATGCACTGCACGTTGGAATAGCCTGCTTGCCTTATCGCGATTTTACTGTAGTTCACGTGCGGCCCTGTGGGAGTCGGCCATCTTGCCGTCGTCTCATGTGACCACGTTGATGAAGAAGGGCAGGTGGACAGGGCCAGTTGGGGCCCAGAGGGTAGAATGTCTACCCGGAGACCAGTGGGTCAGGGGCTCTTGCTTACCTGGGGAACGCCACCACCAGTGTGCCCTTGAGCAAGGCACTTCACCATACGTTGCTCCAGGGGGACTGCCCCTGAAATGTCGGTGTAAGCCGCCTTGGATAAAAGCATCTGCTAAACGACTGTACCGAATGGCTTATGCTATGATCTTCCTTCACTTAAGGACCGCAGAAAGACGTTGCAGGAGCCGTTTTGTTAGAATCCAAACTGAGGAAGGACATGTGTGAATCCCAATGTCACCTAAACAAGTGACATGACTGTCCTGATGATTAGCGAGCCAATCTCCAATTCAGAATTCAAGTAATTACGCTAAAGTATCTTTCATCTCTGTTTATAGATAGCAAAAATATCAAAATGCCTTTTGGCTATATATGTGGTGTGTTTCTCATATTTGCCAATAGACCAATTGCTGTCACTTCAATGGAATGACTCGAGTTGCCTTGATATTTACCTCCGTTTTGATCATATTTGAAAACACACGTCATATGGTGTATGTGTGTCTGTCAACATATACATCTCATGTTGCACCTTTTTTGGTCGGTTTCATTTCACTTGATCTTTTTTTATCCTACCCTTAGATGAAAACAATTTAGTATTTAGGCCCAACTTCAGGTTTCTCCTCAAAGATACATAATGTTGGTGCATTTACC
Organism: Galaxias rostratus; assembly: GCA_036024795.1. Taxonomy (NCBI): domain Eukaryota; kingdom Metazoa; phylum Chordata; class Actinopteri; order Galaxiiformes; family Galaxiidae; genus Galaxias; species Galaxias rostratus. Next base: position 1,908 of record JAVQJS010117024.1, on the reverse strand, counting down.
TTTTCACCTTTCACAAAGAAAGAAAGACAGAAAAAAATTATCTGAAGATGACAGCGACTACTTTTTTCTATATGACGATATAGTTAACCGCTATCCGAGCAAATGGTAGATTCACTTGGTAGAAGATAATGATGTTTTCAGCATGATCAAAGACAACAACCATGGTTTTGTGGAAACGGCGTCATCGTCATTAACTGTCAGTAGGTTGAGTGGGTAAGTAGATAAAAAAGAAAACAGATAATATTCTCACGACGGCTTTGACGAGAGTGTCTCTACTTTGAATACAAAAGGCTTTGATCAAAAACATTGCATTCAACAACAACAAAAAATTCTGAGTGGTCTCCAAAGTGCCGGTGTTTTTTTTTTTTTCTTTTCTAAAGTGAAGGACAACAGGTTACACTCAGACGTCAAATCAAATGCACCACTTGTCTAGGAAAAATCAATTTCAGTGAGTCCAAATGTCTGTTTGTCATTTCTTTTTGAATGAACAGAATTTTGATTACTTCTTTACAAAACCCCGCACAATAGGATTCTACTTGGTGTGTCTAATCTACGGGCATGTTTATTAGAGATACTGTAGTTCCCCTTCTGCTCAACAGCAGTGCAATAACAGGCAATGAACAAGTAGACACGCTCAGGCATTTTGAGAGTAATACAGCCATAAAATTGGTTCTGCCTCTCTTACTGTCAACGGTATTAAAATTCTATATTACCGTGCATCTTGGTGTACTGATCCCAGGCAATACTTTGTACTGGTCTCCAAGGAGCTATCTGACTTTGATTAAACTCAGACAAAATAGGTCTTAAACTCTACGTGGAAATAACCCATGCATGGGATGTTTTTCCTGTGGCTCCGCATGCTCCTTTTATTTGCCGGAGTGAAATCTAAGGCTCTTTTGATTATTGTTATGACTATCATTACTGCAATTATAACAATAATACAATGATTGAATTAAAAACCGTTTGTATAATAAATGTTTTATGAATGTTATTATTACTAGGATGATGATGATGACGATGATGATGATTAGTATTGTTATTATTATTATCTCCACTTACTGCATGGATTTTGCATTTAGAAAAAGTGTAAGCTGAGGTGAGCCTTTAATTTATGGCAGTGGTTCATGTTTCCCAAGTGAGCACTAACATGTGTTCGCTAGAATGTGTCATGAGTGTGTTCCGAACGGGCCAGTGATGGGTCCCAGCTACGAACTCCACATTTTAAGCCTATGGAACTTTGACAGTGGTGTCCGACCCGTTGAGTTTATCCCCAGGGGTGTGGCTGCGTGCGGCCCAGCCAGTCAACCCAAGTGGGTCTCACAAAGAATGTCTGTATTGAGCCATTCCCAACCAGATACCCAATGTAGTCCATGCAAATTCCAAACGGGGCCCATATTCATGCACTGCCCGGGTCTATATTTGTTTGACTCGTGAATCTTTCCTTTGAGGTTTGTCTCCTCTCCATGTAAGCTATTTGTGGGGAGTAGCACAGTGACTCAAACCTATGACCAGGTGAAATGTTTGATTTGGTTTTGGCTGAAACCCGTGAATTATTCCACTACATGTGCAATGGTAAGACACATATAAACCTGATTACCGTTGCAAATCAATGCGTTCCACAATTGCTATTCGTAGACACCAGGTGATACTCGTTTCATTTGGCTTTTATAGTGTTTGTTACACTTCCATGAATGTAAAAACATTAAAAACATTTTGAGTGCAAAAAGGGTCAAGGCAGAAAATTCAACCTGTAATAAAACAGAAACTACGAACTTGTAATCATATAGAATTTAACAGCATATAAAATATGAACACTTTCAAATAAATATAATTTTTATAACTCTGTCTATTGATTTATAATATGTGAGTATTTTAAAAACCGTGAGTGGAAATGTAACATTTATTATG
>JAVQJS010117021.1:0-10983 GCA_036024795.1 Galaxias rostratus | reverse complement strand
CAACAAATGTCAGGTGAAGTTCATTTATTTGTTTTACAAGTGAAAAGCTGTGTTGTGGTGTCGTTAATGCGTAACTTGAGTGTTTTCTATAATCTAGAGAGGATGTTCTGAAGTTTTATAGTCAACGAAGTATGGTAAACAGAACCAACCTCAACTTATTTTTTTAATAGTTGGCTAGCCAATGTTAATCACATCGTCAATGAAAGTTCTAACATTGCTAGACACGCTGTTGCGGAAGGATATCTATAGTGAGGTAGTAAATATCCCTCCGCCAAGATGGCATGAAAAAATCTAAAACATGTAGGACTGTGGTGCATATTCTTTGTTAAATGCACATCTTTAAAATCTGAATATATATTTTTGCAATTTCTGGCCGTTGTTAGCTAACTTCACACAGCTTTAAATTCGCTACTTTTACGCCGGAAGATATAGTTCCGGTCTGCAGAAGCATCTGCTAGCAATATTTGCGCTTCCATTTCAATCCAGCACTGAAGCTTTGGTCGGACCATGTCAAGCGATTCTGCAGATTATAACAGGTTAATAAAGCATGCAGACATACACTCATTTTAAAGAAGGGGATAATCCGTTTTTGTGAAATGCATGCATACTATTGGTGTTTAATATGACTTGTACTGCAGTATTATCAATGTGATGATATCAATAGCTGGATTGGCTAACCAGGTCTGGTACTAGGGCTGTGCGCAATAAACGCACGGTTCACGAGTTGGCCCAGAAATCTCTTTTTGTATTGCTTTATGGGAGAAATTAAAATGTTTGTTTTTGCTACAGTTTCATCTCTGTCTTTGATACGACATTATGACAGATTCATAACTTGTATATGTGTGTATACACTTTAGCAGATTTTTTTTAGCAGCTTCCTTTTTAGCCATCTGTCAGAAACGGGCCAGCTAAGCAATTCACCTTTCATTATTGAACGCACCTTGACTATATTGTTCGGTTTTACGTTTTTTTCTGGTATGCAAATAGTCGTTCAAGACGAACACAAAATTCGTCATGTAAACTGGGTTGATCTGTATGGGACTTAAGAGACCATCATGAAGTGTTTACGACATGGAAGTAAATAGTTTTTGTTTTACCCCCTCAGCTCTAGAGAGAGAGACCACGATGGAGGCCCTGAGGGAATGGAGCCTGATGGTGTCATTGAGGTGTGTGGCCAGTTAAAGTCTTTAAAAAGGCTACTGGACCAGCTGAGTCAATATGTGCATGATCTGTGTATCAGACAAAGAGGGATGGGTAAAGCTAAGGGGTGAACAAGCCTAGCCCAAGAGTGCTGAGATTGAGATGTAAAGGCTCTGTTTGAAATGTTTTAGTTACGTTTTTGCCTAGCAGTTTCCTGAACTGTATATATTTGCTTTCAATACAGAGCAACTGGAATGAGATTACAGACAACTTTGATGACATGAGTTTGAAGGAAACACTCCTGAGAGGAATCTATGCTTATGGTTTTGAAAAGCCATCCGCCATCCAGCAGAGAGCTATTATCCCATGCATAAAAGGTAATTTTTAAACACAATTGACCCTGGACTGACTATAAGGACCTAAGATCTGCTAAGCCAAATCATATTGTAAAATGTCGTTCTATGTTGGTTACATATCTTAGAATATTCATTTCTTACTGTTAAATCTTTTTGTTAAAGCAATGTCAGGAATAGTTGCTGCTAATATATTCATATTTTAACTTATCACTTTCCCCCAGGATATGATGTCATTGCCCAGGCGCAGTCAGGGACCGGTAAAACAGCCACATTTGCCATCTCCATCTTGCAGCAGCTGGATTTGGAGCAGAAGGAAACCCAAGCACTAGTCTTGGCACCCACAAGAGAGCTGGCCCAGCAGGTAAGCTCAACCTGAGCTCCACCGGCATGCAGCCATAAACCAAAAGTAAGTAAAGTCATATATCCCTGGGTGCTTTATGGATTAAAAGTAAGCAGGGAAATCACGCAGTGTGAATTGAAACCTTAAGTTTCCTGCTGTATTTTCTGATTGAGAAGGTAAACACGGCTCTTGTCTGGTCTGTAACCACCTAATGGCCACCTGTCTCTATGTCTCAGATTCAGAAAGTAATCCTGGCTCTTGGGGACTACATGGGAGCAGCCTGCCATGCCTGCATCGGAGGGACCAATGTCCGTAATGAGATGCAGAAACTCCAGGCTGAAGCTCCACACATAGTGGTGGGCACTCCTGGACGAGTTTTTGACATGCTCAATAGGAGATACCTCTGTGAGTAAGATGACACTGGAGGAAGGCCTGCACATGTCCACCACAACCCACTTCTTTTTTTCAACCTTTCAATCTTTGAGAATATTTTTTTTCCGGGGGGGTGGGGGGCTGTGGTTTAAAATGAATTCATGTTGTGACATACTGATGCCGCATAAGTAAGCGCCTGGTTTGTTTTATTTACAAAACAGAAAAAAAAAAAAATCTGCCATCCACATAACATACAGATATGTTCCTGATGTTATGCTGCTTGGGAAGCTAGGTTGTCTTTAATGAGGTATTGAAATGTACTTCTCACCATGAAATACATGCATGCAATACAGTTTGCCACAGTATATGTCATTACTAAGACTATAAGTATGATGAGACTTTTACTTGAGTGGTATACTTGAATAAGACCTGGGCATGGACATTTCAGTAAACCTGGTGACCATCAGACAATCGGTGTCTTCTTGTTCTCTGTTGCTTAGCTCCTAAGTGGATCAAGATGTTTGTCTTGGATGAAGCTGATGAGATGTTGAGTCGAGGATTCAAGGATCAGATCTATGAGATTTTTCAAAAATTAAGCACCAACATTCAAGTGAGTTTTTGTTTCACTTAAGGGGTCTCTCTTTTTCTGATTGGTTTACTGTCCATAGTGGCAGCATCAGAATGTGTGACAAAATAATAAACAAACTGTAGATAGGTCAGCAGAAAAACTGCAAGGGCAATAAAAAAAACAAATGGTTAATTACTTTTATTAAAAGTCTGGCCCTGTTCATGCAATATGGATAGATGCCATGTCTAAGTTTTGACCTCTACCAAAACACATTCTACTGCGCATGTCGATTCCACAGCTAACGCCATTCATTAACCAAACGAGTTGATGATATGAAAGTGGCACTCATTTCATGTATCTCCCCTAGGTGGTGCTGCTTTCGGCCACAATGCCAGCGGATGTGCTTGAAGTCACCAAGAAGTTCATGAGAGAACCCATTCGCATTCTGGTCAAAAAGGAGGAGCTGACCCTAGAGGGAATCAAGCAGTTCTACATCAATGTAGAGAGGGAGGTAATGGAAACAAAGAGACACTATGGAAAGGAGATGGAGCTCATATTAGATCAGCAGGTTTCTATTGCCTTCTCCCCTCCTCCCCGCTTTTTATGTCTCGTATTGGTTGTAGGAGTGGAAGTTGGACACCCTGTGTGACCTGTATGAGACCCTGACCATCACCCAGGCTGTCATCTTCCTCAACACACGCAGGAAGGTGGACTGGCTCACAGAGAAGATGCATGCCCGCGACTTCACCGTGTCTGCTCTGGTGAGAGACCCAGCCCTTACTTCACTCTTTTTCCAAGCATTGTCAGTGTTTAGTATTCAACACTCTGAATGCAGGTGTGCCTTTATGGCTGGGGCTAGGGGTCTGGCAGCACTAAACTTGCCTTGTTGTGGTTGCAGCACGGCGACATGGACCAGAAGGAGAGGGATGTGATCATGAGGGAGTTCCGATCCGGCTCCAGCAGAGTGCTCATCACCACTGACCTACTGGTAGGTTGGACACCTTGCAGACCATCTTTATGTTGCATTCTATAACGCTGTGGGGATGTAACGTTTTCATAATTAGTTGGATTTTGTCTTAGGTTTACATGTTATTAAGGGATATTTTTGCTTGTATCTTTAGGCTCGTGGCATTGATGTGCAGCAAGTGTCTTTGGTCATTAATTATGACCTCCCCACTAACCGAGAGAATTATATTCACAGGTATGTGCACAAGCTTTAAAATATATTGCTTTAGAAAGCACACTTTAATAGACAGCATGTTAAGTATTGAATTGTGTTGTCTTACAACAGAATTGGACGTGGCGGCCGATTTGGCAGAAAAGGTGTTGCGATCAACTTCGTTACAGAGGAAGACAAGCGAATTCTCCGTGATATTGAGAGTTTTTACAACACAACCGTTGAGGAGATGCCCATGAATGTGGCCGATCTGATTTAGGTCCCTCTCAGAGCTAGAAATTGTCTGGGTTATTGACATCTTAATGCGGAGCTTGCCGTTTCAATATGAACATCTGCATTATTTTTATTTTATTGGAAGATATCATATCTCTTTGTCGCATATACTGAAATTGGATTCAATAACTTGATCATTTCCAGTTGAAGTTAGTGACTGCGGTTACATTTCTGAAGACATTTAGGGTACAGTTTGACGGACAGAATCCGAAATTATTTGGTAAGTACGTTGATTTAGAAATTTGGCTTAGGTGTGTAAACTGCGTTGGGCACTGTGAAGTGACTTACACTAAGCCAATCTTCTTCTAGAACAACGATGAATTGTATATTAGATATTCTGTATCGTTTAATCATTTACTTGTGGACTAAAAACTTTAGGTGCTGTTTAAAGTCTGCTGGTTATGTTGAGGTGACATACTTTCGGTTATTATATGATAAAGGGTAATATACCCCCCACCAAATTCAGCACCTTGTCTTTAGATGATTATTGTTGTGGAATATTACGTATCTATTTAATGTAACCTCTGTGGGAAAACTAACTACAAATGGGTCCTGCGATTGTATTTAATCAAGCTTTCTTTTCAACAGACTAGCACTTTCTTCTGAGGTGTGGGTCTATAGTTCAATCACTTAAATGACTTTGAATTGTACTAATAATTTCAAAATAAAAGTAGTATAGCTACATGTGTTTCATTCCTTTACTCAGTTGGCCTTTAGTGGACCTTGTGTACAAATTCCTTGTACATTTTCGGTATAACATTTTACTAAAATACTTTTTTACCTTGTCAATTTTCATTCTTTTGTAGTCACAGTTTAGTATCTCATTAAGCATCTCAACTAAAATAACTGGTGCCAAATGGGAAATGTTCTTTTAATCCCCCTTATCACCCATGTATTAATAGTAAACTGCAGAAAAGACAACAATACGAATACACAAATGGGCACTTTAATGTAATACAATTATTTATAGAAAGCGCAGTTGATAAATGAGTATCTTTTTCAAAAGAGGGTTTTCTGTTGACGTCTAGAAAGGAGCATTCCTTTGTTGTAACTGTGACCTTGAGAGAGCCAGAGAAGGAGTGGTGAGCGATGCAAATGTTTAAGACTGTACAACAGTGGTGAGAGTCGAGGAAGTGAAAGCTTGCTGTTCGGTAATGACATCTGTGTCGGGCAGTGATGAGTATATCTGTATCCAAGTTTTTCCTCTATCCACATAAAACTGAGGCAAGGACTTGGTGGGTTGATGTGTCAGTGAGCGAGGCTTTAAACAGGGTTAGTTATTCTGGCTGGCCTCCTGCATGATGACAGAACAGAGGCTCAGCATCTGAAGGTACTCATTGGCCCCGTCCACAAGACACTTGTCCACAACCTAATGGAAGGCATAGGAGAAAAAGAGTGGAGATGAAGGAGTTGCATCAGCTTATATTTCCGGACATAGCAAGCTACATCTATTACAATGCAATTAGAGGCATGACCTACCGCCATCTTCTCTGTGATGACAGACTTCTGTTTGTCATTGAGGTCTTCCAATATGATGGCGTCGTGGAGCTGGCTGAGGATCTGAGTGGCAGCGTAGCCCTCATCCACCATGCTCTGTTAGGATTAGAGCAGGGAGAGGAACTACTTACACATTAGCTAGTCTGCGTGTATAACTCGTGTAATAAACACTGGTGGAAGCTTGGATACAAGAACAACAAAGTATCACAGATCAAAACACCGTGGTGTAAAGAGCACTCCTACCCGAACAGCAACCTCAAGTTTCTCAAATGTTCCTTTGTAGCAGATCTGGAGCAAGTTGTCAATCAACTTTGTGGGGACAACCTGGGGAAGAAAATAAAAGAAAGAAATGCATGTTACGGTCACAGAGCATAACCTTTGAGATCGAGCAGTGTTGCATTGAGAGCCATGGGTAATAGAGGGACAGCCCTGTTCCATTTCCAGAGTGGACTGAGAAAGTAAGGTCTCACCCCAGCTATCTCAACAATGGCGTTCTCTGTGATCTCCTTGTTCATGTTGAGGCGGGCAGCACTCTGCAGGAAAGTGATGGCTTTCCTCAGGTCCCCCTCTGATGTCTTCACTAAAGCAGCTAAAGCCTGCAGAACAGAGACATCCTTTTTACTACCGATACAAATAACTGAGGATTAGTCGGTCAACGGACGCAGTGTCTTCTTCACACACGTTTTTTTCAAACTACCTCTTTGGAGCAATTGAGGTTCTCCTTCTCACAGATCTGCAGCAGGCGTGTCTCCTGGATCTGATTAGCCAGCGGCTTGAAGCGAAACTTGGAGCATCTGGAAGTGAGTGGCTCAATGATCCTGGCAACCACACAGAGGAACAGGTCAATCTCCACTGATGATTTGCAACAAGATCGTCTTCGTGTGTGTGTGTGTGTCTGTATGTTTATTGGCCTACATCCATCTAACCTGCTGATGTAGTTGCAGATCAGACAAAAGCGTGTGGTGTGTGACTGCTTCTCCATGGTTCGCCGGAGAGCAGCCTGAGCAGGGTTTGTCATCGAATCGGCTTCATCCAGGATTATGATCTTGAATGGCGGACATGGCTTTCCACTGGGGAACAGCAAGGAGAATAAACACGGGGCCAGTAGTTGAACCTTAACACATAAAAGTCGTAACACTGATCCTGAGGAGATACATTGATATGAGGCATGAGAGTGTCACGACCACTGTGGCTTGGAGTGATATCCCGGTGTCACATGATAATGCTGCAAATTACGTGTGTGTGTGTGTGTTTGTGAGAGAGCTAGAGACAGTGGGCGAGTAAATGGAAAGCCTATCTAGAGAGATTATCTGGTGATTTCTTTCTTACTCTGCTCGTTTCCCTGCAACAGTAAGCTGAGCAAAGTTCTTTACTTTCTCTCTGACAACCTGGATCCCTCGTTCATCTGAGGCATTCAGCTCCAGGACCCTCTGTTTGTACAACTCTGGTCTAGCAGGGGAGAAATGTAAAGACATGCTTTAAAACACTACTGTACACCAAACAGATTCTCTAAACGATAGGGATGAAAGTGGATATGCTGTTTAAAGTACAAAAATACATCAGTAGTCATAACAGCCGCACTAACCCATAGAGTTCTCTGGCTGCAGCTAGGATAGTAGAGGTCTTTCCAGTTCCAGGAGGCCCATAGAACAGCAGATTGGGGAGCTGCAACCAACACATGCCACAACATCAAAATCCAAACATTACAATAAAATGTTTTTGACCTGTTAGTGTTCAAACAAAATTTAAAGTTACATCAGCCCCCTCTAAAGATTTCTTGAGCACGGCTACCACCTCTTCTTGAAAAGCGACCTCATCCACACACTTTGGTCGGCTGTAAAACACAAAGACAAGGTTACTGCCGTCTGAGTTCAGTAAACATTGCACCAATTAAGTTAATGCCACATTTGCGCTCAGAATCAAAATGTTGTTCTATTTCTTTAATTTATGCCACAGCATAAGGATTAAAGCTTATATTTAGCTAATAAGATAACTGTATCCTTATGCCTGGCAAACAATAAAGGCAAATACTTCTTTAGTCTTTAAAATGCATGAATTAAAACGTAATGTAAAGTAATATAGACCACAAAAATGGGTTACCTACTATTTCTCTACCCAGGGCACGGGTTTGATTTTTTTTTCACCACTACTCCCTGCTGTTACTTTGTCTTTCTGAGGCCTGGCAGCCTGCACCGAAGCCCCTTTCAAAAACGCCTGCATGGTTCCTCCTGAGGAAACGTTCAAGAAATTAAAAGTAACCAATGTTGGTGGTTAAATGGACCGGAAACAGGTAGAAGACTACAAACGTCACATACAAACATGTTTAAATCTGAACTCTACGCTTAAAATAACGAGAAATTAACGGGAAACGTAAGCTGAAGGAAGATAGCAGCGACACAGATCATAAGTTGAAAGCAAATTCGTGTCTGTTTTTGAAAAACAAACTTCTGCAGAAACTGGACAAAGACGCGTGGTGAAGTAGTACGCGTCTCAAATAATTGCGAGGAAACAAAAAAAAACGGTATCTTTAAACTTCAAATATTGGGCTGTCTGCTTGTTGGTCAGACAATTAGCTATTCTGAACTTCTGCAGGAGCTGACTACTGAACTCGACGAAGGCTGCTGCGCTACGAAAGTGTTGTTGCTAGTTACGAAGCGGTAGCAAAACATTTTTGCAACAATCTTACCTAAATGATTAGTTGATTTAAGATCTGGTAGCTCGTGCAGGTAATGCTGTGTATTATTTGAAAGTAAATTAACTTATACTTCTATCAGTACAACGTTATTATCTTGAAAATAACTGGGTTTGTCCTATGGTAGCTAAACATAGACAATTTCCCGCCCCGGCAGCTCAGTTCTGTTCCGCTGATAACATTCTGTTTCGTCCAATCAGATCGAGGGGATGCTGCACCGCTTCCTCCCCTCTCTTTCAGCTTTCCCGTCCCCAGCTCTTTTATTTTTTTGTGGATGTGTCTGGTTGTCGTGCCCGATTGATTGGCTGATGGAGACCCCAGCTAAGCCACATAACAATGTGTAGGCCGAATATTAAAATATTTACCGTAACATGTTAAAATACAATTATATATTTTTTAGGGTTTTTCATTGCGTTATTGCTGTTAACATCTTGCATTTTAGAGCTTACATTGTGGCCTGCCTGACTATTGTTTCAAATGGGTGTGATAATGTATTCTGTTAGTCTGATGCCTTTTCCAAAAAGTGCTGGCTGGCATATTAGCTGAGCGCAGATGTCGAGCCGCTAATGGTCTAGGCAATCTCTGTGGTCCCAAGGGCAATAGGCGCATGGCCAAACAATGCCCTCAACGCTGCGAATGTTTGCTCTCATCAAAACACGGAACAAATGATCGTGATAAGCAAGGATTTTTGGAAACCAGACAATCCATTGATTTTATTAGGTTGAAAGCAAATATACAAGGTGATTCTGGGGCATGCAAGAAATGTTTTCCCTCATGATATTTAATATATTTCTTTATGAATAATACATGTAATGCTACATTTCTTTAGTAGAATTAGAAATTCAGTTAATCCATCCAGCTGTTAAATTTAACTTGGATCCAGTCCACTGCATTGTCACTCCATCTTCGTGTGTTCTCTGTGGGCCCCATTAAAGCACCCGCCTCTCCTCCTCCCCTCCTCCTTTCTGTCAGTCTCCATCCCTCCCTCTCTTATTATCTCTTCCCAAGGTAGATAGAGGAGCCTTCTGATTCGCTTCTCAGCCTCTGACTCAGCCTTTACGGGAACAAACGGAGCGTCAGCCTTCAATACAGTGGGATCATCCTGTAGTAGCGTCACTCACTTTGTGTACATCTGACTGACTGCCTTGCTTTCCCAGGTTACCTTCTGAGCTAGACAGGAATTTATGTGGAACCAAAGGTCTCACTGGCTGTCTCTCTGATCATCGGTTGGTGGATTGGCTGGCTGATTAGCTGACGGGTAGGGAGTGGCATCAGTTCAAGGCATTGTGTTTGGTGCTAGAGGGAGAATCCACTGGGGCTGAGATGTGACGGAGCATCTGCTAAAACAGAGAGAAAACTGATGAGAACACAGAAAGACAATGGAAAGAGACGAGGAGACAGAGAGAATAAAAGACTTGTGAAAGGAAGGTCTAAAAACAACAAGAAGAAAGAGGAGCAAAATAAGGTTAGAATAGAGAGAAAGTAAGGAAAGCGGAAGTGGAGGAAAGCGTCAGGGAGCGAACGTGGGAGAGAGGAGGGGAGGCAGGGGGTTCGTTGGGGAGGGGGCGTGGTAGCGAGAGGGACGGAGAGAGTGAGACGGAGGGAAGCGGATGCCATCCACACCCTGAGATGCTCTGCTGGCTACGAGAGGAAGAGATGTCGCTACAGGAGCTACTGCAGAGGGTGGACTGTGTGGTCACACATGTCGGTGAGTCGGACACTTCCTCTTTATTTTTTCTCTGTCCTCATCTCCATTCTCAAGCCCATCATGTTTAGAGATGTATATATACCCCACATGGCTTTTAGGTCTCATCTATTAAGGAGTCACTTGCACTGGGTCCACCTTCACATGCATGCCGCTGAAATGATGATGAATTACATCCCAACTGTTTTCACACAATGTGGCCCACACAGCATTATTATTTGGGCTGCCGTGCATTAGTAAATAGCAATGTATACAGAGGGGTGCAATTCTGAGTGCTAAAATGAAAAGGTGTATAGAAGTGGTTGTGAAGAGGTCATGATCACTATGGGAAATTTGGAAGGATACACAACTGGTTTTCTCTAACCATGTAAAGTGAAGTCCTATCACTCAGGGAAAAACACAGAGGATATGGTAGGGGATGGAGAAAGGTTGGACCATGCCGGTATTAGACTTACTCTCCACTCTACATCCCTGGTGAGAGTTGCACTTGTCCCGTCAGATAGTGACAGAGTGCATGAAAATGCACAGCCCACCATATCATTATTTGTATATTTTATTACATTATTGTATTTTCATTTGTTGTTAGTATGTTTGTTAGTATTAACAAAGCATGTCAGTTTTACAGTGAAGTAGGTCGTATGTATTTTCAGAGCAAATGATGCTAGACAATACAAGGTCAAAGATGTCATTTGACAATTTATTATACATAATGGATTGCTGGCATTTAATCTACTATTTTGTATCTCGCTAATGCTATGTTGTACTATTTATGTAATTTACTAATAACTGGTAACTATTGACCATTTTTCATAATAATGGTGTGGTATGTAATGACGGGATTATTTGCTTGACAAGAAATGCAA
>JAVQJS010117012.1:0-12401 GCA_036024795.1 Galaxias rostratus | reverse complement strand
CTCTCTCTCTCTCTCTCGCTCTCTCTTTCTCTCTCTCTCGCAAGCACTTCTGCTTACTCTCTCTCTCTAGCTCTCTCTCGATCTATCGGCGTTGCTCTCTCTCGCTCACTCTTGCGCTCCATCTCTGCTCCTCACTGGCGACTGCAGTAGCCCACCAGCCAGCCGCAAGTCTGACAGCCACACGGACGACCAACTGCCATAACTGACTACCTCAGCCTGGGGGACAAAGTAGCTGCTCTAGGCAGGAAGAAAGAGACCAGCGCTTACGCGAGCATAGCCAATCGCCTTCAACCACCCCCCCCCACCCCCACCACCCCCCAGGGAAGGACAGAGGACCAGCCGTCACGGTGCCAGGGACCCTTCCTCACCTGCTCTGGTTCTGCCCGCGCGGATCCCCACATCCTCCTCGTCTGTCCGTCTCCACAACAGAGGGGAGCTCTCTACTCCGTCAGCCTTTTCACAGACCCAAAGCTGCACCCCCCCCACCCCACCCCAACCCCTCTCTTCTGCTCCTCTCCATACCAGGTCCACCACCATCTCTCCCACCACCCCCCCACCCCCACCCCCAGGAGGAAGAGACGGATTACTGCTAACTGTGCACTCGGCAGCCTGCAGCTGCTCCAAAGCAGGGCCAGCCCAACATAGAGGGGGAGAGGAGAGAGAGAGGGGGGGTTGGACAACTGTGCTGGGAGTCCTTTAGCCTTTTTCCGCTTGGTCTCTGTCTCTCTATCTGTGCCTCCGTCAGAGCGGGGCTAATCAGTGGCCGGCTAGCCCTGGGCAAAGTCACCGAGAGGGAGGTCTCTCTTCGCCGTGGAGCAGCCGACACACGCACCAGGACCTGACGGGACTCGGGGGGGCTTTTCATTCAGTTTTATTAGTCACTCACTTTGTTTTCCTCTTTGTCCGGCTCTTCTTTTTTGCACTGTCTGTCTGGTCGGCATTATGGATCCTTTGGATTGAGCCATGGCGGGGAGGGCTGTGCGTTGGAGTGTTCAGGCTGGTAGGGGAGCGTTCAGGGGGGGCCAAGTGGGTCCAGGAACCTGCCTAGCCTGACTGGCCTCACCTCTCCATCTGAGGGCTCTCCATGCTGCTCACACCACCAACTACCAGGAGCCATTTTGTACCCTCGGTTAATTGAGGGCCAATTCATTTTTCAAGGGAGAGCAAACAAGAAAATATCCATCTTCTTTTTTCACTCATGTCTTGCTGTGGAGAGGAATTATAAATGAACGTGATCCATGACTGCTATTTGTAACGCTCAGAAAGAGGAAAAAAGGACTACTTTCAAACTAATGAGGTAGGTGATTGATACTGTTTTTCAGCCCTTCTTTTTTATTGCTGCAATCCTTTTCCTCTGCTGCTGCTGCTTTCACATTAATCTCCTCTCCTCCTCCCTCTTTCTCTCTTACTCTCGCTCTCTGTATCTCCCCTACTCTATCTCTCCCCCTTTCTCCCCCTATCTTTCCTGTCTCCGTGTAGCATCTCCCTGCACTGTCGATGGAAGCGGGGCACCTCGCCTCGCTCCAGCCAGGGTAGGGTGCTCTGTCTCCCGGTGCTCTCCGTCTCCCCCCACCATGCCGAACAATGACCCGTCCACACCATGAGTCTTCTGGGCCCGGTTCCCCTGCAGCCTACCTGGAACGTAGCCCTGCTCGCCGTGCTCTCCCTCATGGTGCCAGCTCTCAGTGTGTGCCAAGCCGTGGGCCCAGCTCCGGGCATGGGCAACCCACAAAACTGCCCAGCTGTCTGCTCCTGCACTAACCAGCTGAGCAAGGTGGTGTGTACGCGCCGTGGCCTGATCCGCGTGCCCCCCAACATCCCGGCCAATACCCGGTACCTGAACCTGATGGAGAACAGCATCGAAACCATCCAAGCGGACACCTTCCGCAGCCTGCACCACCTGGAGGTGCTGCAACTGGGCCGCAACTCAATCAGACAGATTGAAGTGGGAGCCTTTAATGGACTCACCAGTCTCAACACCCTGGAGCTCTTCGACAACCGGCTGACGGTAATCCCCAGCGGGGCCTTCGAGTACCTGTCCAAGCTGCGGGAGCTGTGGCTGCGGAACAACCCCATCGAGAGCATCCCTTCCTACGCCTTTAACCGGGTGCCCTCGCTGATGAGGCTGGACCTGGGCGAGCTGAGGAAGCTGGAGTACATCTCGGACGGGGCCTTTGAGGGCCTCCAGAACCTCAAGTATCTCAACTTGGGCATGTGCAACTTGCGGGAGGTGCCCTACCTCTCTCCTCTGGTGGGACTGGAGGAGCTGGAGATGTCAGAGAACCTCTTCCCCGAGCTCAAGCCCGGGGACTTCCGAGGCCTCAAGATGCTGCAGAAACTGTGGATTATGAACTCGGGCATCAGCACCATCGAGAGGAACGCCTTCGACGACCTTGCGGGGCTGGTGGAGCTCAACCTTGCTCACAACAACCTGTTGTCGCTCCCCCATGACCTGTTCACCCCACTCCAGTACCTGGTGGAGCTGCACCTGCACCACAACCCATGGCGTTGCGACTGTGACGTTGTGTGGCTCGCCTGGTGGTTGCGGGAGTACATCCCCACCAACTCCACCTGCTGCGGCCGTTGCCACGCTCCGGCTCACATGCGGGGCCGCTTCCTGGTGGAGGTGGACCAGACCACCTTCCAGTGTTCAGCCCCTTTCATCCTGGACGCCCCGCGGGACCTGAACATTTCGGCAGAGCGGGTGGCGGAACTGCGTTGTCGCACGGCGGCCATGAGCTCGGTCCGGTGGCTACTGCCCAATGGCACAGTGCTGACGCATGGCTCGGCCCACCCACGGATCACAGTGTTGAATGACGGCACGCTCAACTTCTCCAACGTGCTGCTGTCCGACACGGGCGCCTACACCTGCATGGTGACCAACATGGCAGGCAACTCCAACGCCTCTGCCTACCTGAACGTGAGCAACGCTGAGCTTAACACCTCCAACCTCTCCTACTTTACCACCATGACAGTGGAGTTTCTGGAGCCAACAGCAGAAGAGACCCCCAAGCCCAAGCCCACCGTGCCCGCTTCTCCCTCTGTGCTGCTGCCTGTCTTCATCTCCACGCCCACCGTGCTCCTCCAGAACACGCCCACCCCCAGGCAGGTGTTGGTGCCCACGGCCAGGGGCCCTGATCGGCCCGCCGCCAGCCTGGATGAGGTGATGAGGACCACCAAGATCATCATCGGGTGCTTTGTGGCTGTCACCCTGCTGGCTGCAGCCATGCTGATCGCCTTCTACAAACTGCGCAAGAGACACCAGCAGCGGAGCACGGTGGCGGCAGCGCGGACCATTGAGATCATCCACATGGACGAAGAGGTTCCGCCCATCCCGCCCACCACCTCGGGCTCCAGCGGGTCAGAAGACACGGGTCTGGCGCTGCCCACTTTGTTGGAACACAACAGCGGCACGTTTAAACCGGGCTACGCGTTGGCGGCATCCCGCAGGGGGGCCTACGGAGCCCAATGGACCCAGAACCATCTGGGGAACTCTCTCCACCGCTCGGTTCGACAGCACCACAGCCACATCAGCACCATTGCTGAGCCCTACGTCATTAAGACTACTCACACCAAGGAGAAGGTACAGGAGACCCAAATCTGACGGACTATGGATCTATCTCGGACTGTCCCATTACCTCTCCTACTGTCATCTCCGCTCACCAGTCCATGCAATAGAATGCACAAAGAACAAAAACGGTAACTTTCTTTTGTACAGACGTGCAAATCAGAGAGAGTTCTTTTTTCTTTCTTGTACATGCCTATACGTAAATATATGAATATAAAAAAAATACAAATATATATAGGTGAATCTACTGTCAGGCAGGAGTAAGGGAAATGCAGATTATATTAGAAGAGAAAGCAAAGTGAAACTATTTTCCAAATATTGGTGACTTTATTTAAAAAAGCAGATATGTTGCCATGCTTTTGTGACTGATAAAAGAAGGTTGTCCTGTCTAGACAAATAGGCATTTTGTTTGTTTTTAGATCATGCTATTTAGGATGCAGTAAAAAAGCCCTTTCTACTGACACCAGTTTCCATAAACAGCCCCTGTATCAGTCTTCACAAGTGGAGCTCCTCACAGCTTCAATTTGTACTGTGACAAACGTTATACATGCAAAAGGATTTTTTGGGGGGGAAGATGAAGGTACATTGAAAAACCACGTACGTAAACTAGAATCCAGACAGGAAAATACATTTGTCCAAACATAGCGGTAGAGTGGCACAGATAGATAGTGCTGTTCAGGAGCTATCAGCCAAATGCTTTTGGACTGCAGTGGATTTCTGCAGCTAAGGTTTAACCCTCGGTTTGCTGGAGCTTAGCGTTCTTTTCCCAATGCCAGTGCTTCTTAGTCATAGTGATTCTAAACTAGTTTTATTAAGTGTGCAAATTAATTCCCACAGGTTGAACCTACAAAGATGAAATGCAGGCTGATAACGGCTGGCACAATTACTTTGCTTAATATAGGTTGCATACTGTATTTTCTTTACCCTCAAATTTTGACATGTTTCTTAATGGCTTGTGTAGTGTTTAGGGCTAATTTAGTAATGCATAACAGCAGTTGCCTGACTAGTCTCTGCAAGGGCTCGTTCCAATGCAAATTTTTCAAGGGAGCAGACAAGTGGTGCAGTGATACAGGGGTTTGCTGACCGTTCTGTCTAGGTACAAGAAAAGAGGAGGAGTGAATTTCAACAAATTGAATGTCTGATTCTGGGGCTTTTCCATGGAATTCATTGAAACTGTGTATATTTTTTGTCCTTTTTCTTATTTTATTTTGAGCAACACTATTTTTATGGAGTCTGAGGAGGCTACAAAAAAATAAAACCTTTGGTTTGTATTTCTCTAATCAGAGACACTTTGATGTGCCATTTTTTTCCTCATCACCATGATTTGTGTATTTCTATGAGCACTTAAGTTGTTAGGGAAGTAATATTATTTATACTCGCTTGACTATTTGACTGAAATCCTTTGCATTTACTTTTGACTTTGGCCTGAGAGGGTCTTTAAGGGAGTGGTGCACAATGCTGCATTATATTACACAATGGGCCTCTATGCTGGTTACAGCCTTTTCCTCTTTGATGTGTTAGCTCAGTTGCTAATACTAATCTCACATTGGCTATGAATGGACAAGGATAAACACTGCTAGAGTGTTGACCGCCCTAACCTTTGTCATTCCATCGACCGTTGCATTGATTATTTCCCTCTATACACAAATGATGATAGTTTTTGCCTGTTGATATCCAAGCTAATTATTTGCTGACCTGTAATACTAATCCATCCTCTGTCAAAGTAGAAATGCAGTATTGATTGTAGGAGCGGGGAGTTTACATAATGTTAGATGTGCGAGTGGGAGTCATGCTGAATGTGTCTGGCCACTGCCCTGCGGGGTTAACCACCTTGACGTCACACTGCTGAGCGGGCAGCCACCGTGAATAAGTGTGTCTGCACGGTGGTGACGAGCGGGCTCTGCTCTGACCTTACGCCATGTCTCTTCAGATAAGTGGTCACCAATTCCCCAACAAATGCCATCGAAGGCCCCGAGGAACCAGGGCTGGGGAGCATTTCCAAGGTTTATTTTGCCACATTTTCATTGCGCCGGCTATTCTGAGACAAAGGTGCAAACGAATGACCCCTGCTGTAATTACAGTTTCAGCCAGTGTGCTCCTAAACCATATACTTAACACCCCGAGACATGCGGACATGCTGTTTGAATGTGTCAGGGTTAGCCACGCTCGGAAGACACCGATTAGCCATTTGCCCGAATCAAACTATCAAAAGAAACGGAGACGGAAGGGCCATTGTTTTCAGAATGAACTCCACGTTGGATCTGAGGAAAAGATTGCCACAGCCGTGGTTGTGAGATTATTCCAACCACACATTACATGCTATTTTCCATTGAAAAGATTGTAATGTGTTCATTTTATTATGTTATTTAAAATTATGGTAACATCTCCTCCTGTAAACATGTATTGGTAGCAGGATCTTAGCCTAGACTAAATGCAGAATGAGGGTTTTCCTTGGTAAGCACAGTTTGATTGACACTCTTCTTTTACCCCAAACTGTTGAAGCTGCTATGTAATCAAAATTTCTCAGCCAACGTGGGAGCCAACGGGTCAATAAGTTGTTACTATCTGTGAAACGTGAGCATTTTCGGCAAAACACACGTTCGCCCAGGCAACAGGAGGACTCATTTGGTTGTCACTCTAACAATCTTATTGCCCACACGACGCGCAACGTGGCGGAGGCATGGAGCAGACGCACACTGCTGCTACTCGTGTGCTACTACGTCCACGGGGCGGCAGAGTAAGACGACGGGTGGCGGTAGGCACGGAGGGGTCTGTCTGCCAGCACAGCTGCCAGCCAGTGAGTGGGCACAGGTGGGCCTACAGGAGCAGATGGAGCTCGCTTCACTGGGTCAAGTGGAGCTCTTTGGGTTTCCTCAGGCTCGGTGTGAACATGACACCGGGCTGGATATTCACCCGCAGTGCGCCACGTTTTTTATCTTCCTCCGTCTTCCACGAAGGCTTGTTCTCGGTGATAAGTGTTGCGTAAGGGCAAATCGGCCTCTTCTATACTGCTGCAACCCCCCCCCCCCCATCACACCCGGCCCCTGCAGCGCGCTGTGTTTGGCCACAGGAGCCAGTAGCCACACGAGAGGCCATTATCTCCCTTGTAAGCCTTTAATGGGGGAGACAAGCCCCCTCCCCCCACCTCTCCTCTCTTTTCTCTTCTTTCTTTCTTCCTTCCCCATGACTACATCAGAGGGCATTGTGGAACCGCTATTAACATAATGTGCACGCCCTTTCAGAAATGAACAAGTGTATAGGTTGGTGGAAAGTAAGGTGGGGGGGTGGGTAGGAAGGGGAGGGATGGGTTTAAATTGGTATTGTGTCGTCTGCAAGCGCGAGGGGCCCCAGACAATAGCTCTAACAGCCGGGGCAGCAGGGCTGAGAGGAATGTGTTCTCCTGTAGCGCCTGCTCCGCCTTCACCTTCAGCCAGACCAGCCGCCGTCTCAGTGGTCGCCTCACGTGTTGCCGTGCTGTAAATGAGCCGCAAGGATGGCCGTGCCACCTCCCCCTTCCCATTCGCCTCCTGCGTCTCCGGCTAATTGACTCAAACTGTGGGGAGAGACACCCACGCCGCATGGCCTCGCAGAACGGGTCTCTCCGGGGGTCTCCCTCTGTCCTCCTCCTGGTGGTCTTTTCAGTGTGTACGTCTCTCTCTCTCTGCCTCCCCTTCTCCCCCACCGTTATCTCATTGGCACAGCCACTGTGACAGATTTGCAGAGGGTTTCCGAGCTCGCTCACTGCAGACCCCACCCACACACATTTACCCCCCCCCCCTCCCCTTTTTCCGATTGATTTTAAGCCAATGAAAGTGTGGCTGATGGCGAGAGGGAGGTAGCCAATGAGGGAATGTGTTTTCCCAATGGTAGCAACATGTGAGAGGCTCAACCCCGGCCGTGTTGAACAGGGAGCGGCGAGGGGATGGATTAGCAGCCTCCACCATATTGTTTCTCCCTGGCCAGCTTGATAAGATCCAGACAGCCCAGCGAAGTGAGCAAAGCTAAGGGGGCTTATGGCCGGCGCACTCAGGCTCCGGGAAGGATGGGTTTGATTGGAACCGGTCCGGGAGGGTGTACTGTAGATCCATATCTGTTAATGAAGTCTCGGGCAGCGAGCGGGGCTGCTGGTCAGGTGGCTTGCTGAGGCCACTCTGCCCTTACGGTCGGCCTCCACCTCTCACACGAGGGGTTGGGGTAAATGATCCATGGTCTTCTGGGTGACAAATGGGCAGGCCCTCACCTCCCATCCCTCTCTCCATGCACGATTAGTAGGCCTACCCCTGACTACCCTCGTCTAGTTCTTTGTGCCTTACCTCTGGTCCATCAGAGCACTTTTTTTCACTTGGAATCCCTGTGGTCTTAAAACGTGGGCACTTTAATATTGCGCTGCCGACACTTCTACTTAAACATCAAGGCTTTTTCGAAAAACGCACTAGGTCTAACCATGGCCGCATAATTTCAAACGCATGTCCACATTATGTTGGGAGGAAACAAAAGCACCATTGTTGTCCTTTCATGGTCGCGATGGAGATGCGAGAGCGTCATGTTTTTCAAAGGGTGTAATCAGCTCGTATCAAAGCGGCACAATGATCCCTGTGCTTTCCCAAGGCTTCCATTACCCCTGTCTTGGCTTTCGGGTCAAGGCAATACAAGACAACAAAGATTAGACAGGAGATCAATAGACGAGGGTCAGCTACCTAGAGCCAGGCTAGTTTTCTCTCTCTCTCTCTCTCTCTCTCTCTCTCTCTCTCTCTCTCTCACACACACACACACACTCTCACACACACACACACACACACACACACACAGCTCCACAAACACATTCACAGAAAGAGACAATTTGAATACAAACTAGCTGCCCGAGGGGTGTCCTCGTAAATGTTACTCACTTGTTCTAGACATCAATTCACTGTATATCTGACACAAAAAAAACATAATGGATGTTCTTTATAGACCTGAGGTTTCGACGCTCCAATTACAATTATTGCTGAGAGAGCACGATGTCATATTAATCATGTAATGAATAATAGAGCGCTTCATGTGGGCAGAGCCAGGCCTTGGCTTGCGCTGATGCGTACCTTCTGTCATCTCTGAGTGGAGGACTCCAGGCCCTTCACAGCAGGATGCAGACCGTGAATATGTCACCTTTGACCCCGCTGGCTCAGGTGAAAAGGCCATGGCCACTACATGCCCACACAGATCACACGATCACGCACACAAAGATTATGCGGGCAGATTACATACACACGCTGTACTGAGGTGAATTTTTTAAAGCTCTGCAATGGGTTTAGAACGAAGTGTTTCCCCTGGTTACATTGCATCGTACTTTCATGAGTAATAGTGGACCAAGAAATGTCTTTGCTATCTTCTATTTACAAAACAACATTTTAATAACCTAAATTGACTCTCAGACATCCACACATTGTCAAAATAAATCTGAGATTTAATCTTTTTTATTATGTCGGACATATTGCATTGTTGCTCTTGCAAGCAATATTCCTTTTTAAAGTTAGATTGCTGCATTCATCTCATAAATTTTCTGAGCTCACATTGCAAAATTTGGTAATTAATTAGTTAAATTATTACAAATTATTATATGACCCAGGATAGCTTTGGAGAAGGGACAGCAGCTGAAGAATATATCTTAAGGGCACATGCGTGCGTGTGCGTATGTGGGTGTGCTAGCATGAGTGTGTCTGTCAGTGTTAGTGGCCTTATTTGACCTAAAGCCCTGACGGGGCATCTCTGTCATTGTTTTGAGCACTAAATATGACCGCTGGGAAGGTCAAGTTAAAAAGGACACACACACACACAAGCACACACTCACTTTCATTGTCAGACAGACTATAGAGAGATTGACAGAGGGATGGGGAAGTAGGGCCAGCGGTCGAGGCCGACAAAGAATTATTCAGGGTAACTGTCGGAAAACTGATGTAACTGTCAGAAAGCTACGGTCGTAGATCTCACAACTATTTCTTCATGTCAGAGCGCCAGCGGAACATTTGTCATCAGCGCATTTTGCTTTTCCATGCAGCACTATAAATCGGATTTCACGCGTCTACGGCTCACATTCTCCACATAACAACCGATGGTCTTGGGAAATGCAGTAAAGCGCAGACCATCTCAATCAATCCCTCACCTGCCTGACTCCCAGCTCCCCCTCTGAGTGGGCAAGACGGGTGAGTCATCTCAGCAAATCTCTTTCACACCGACACTGCAGCCTCTGCAAGGGAAAACACTCCTTCCCAAGAATAAAAACACCACCATGAACCCCCCCCCCACCCAACCCACACACACAGACACATAGAGAGAGAGAGAGAGAGAGAGAGAGAGAGCACTGTCTTAGAGAGTGGACGGACGGCACAAAACCTCTTTGTGAGCTGTCTGAAGTCAAAGGGCCATCACGACACTATCCCAGTGCATGGATGGTTCCTCGACAAATGGCAGAGCGTCACGTCTCACATAGCACAGTCGTCGTTTTGGCAGTGTCCTTGCTTTCCCCATGTGTTTCTTTTCAACTTGACTTCCCGTCTTTTTTTTTTACCACAACCCCCCTTTCGTTCCTCTGACCCTGCCAATAACATTCAAGGCTTCTAGGTTGCCATGGAATTGCCGGGTTCCTGCTTTCGTGATTGGCTGTGCGGAGACGCGTGAGGGGGGGGGGGGGGGCGATGTGAACAGGCAGTTGTCTGTATGTATGACCATGACAGAATAACATTTATTCATATAACTCGCAGGACCTTGGGAACAACAGTACTCCAAGCAGAGCTCAACAAAGAGAGCGTAACATCTAGAACCAGCCATTCAAAAGAATTCTTTTTTCGTTTTGAAACATTTTGTGAGTTCATTACGGTCTCAAATTAGCATGTCATGTACCGTTTTGGGTTGTAGGAGCATACGATGTGCATGAGTGGCTGTTCTCAAAAGTGTAGGGGCGTAAGCCGCTCTTGTCTAATGGTGAGTGTTCAAACGTGAAGTCAGCCTTCTGTACGACAGGCAATCTTACATCAAACATCTGATAGACGCTCAAGCACGCTCTAAGGCGTACAGGCAAGACGTTCCTCTGTCGTTCTTACTTGTGGCTTGCTACTCCTGGGAAATTGACCCCGGGCATGTTTTAACACTACGAGACCATTTGATTCTGCCGACCAGAGTGTAAGTTGAGTGAACTGTCCCACTAACAGTGTGTGAGTGATCTGAGAACGCCACACTGCACTTGAGACCCCGGTTTCTCTCCTCAACCCTTTCAACATTGAAATTCCACGTCATGAATTGCGGTTGGAAGCACACTTGATTTTCGCTTGATTTGAGTTGAGCTCCGGCTAGTTCTGTCGGGCTGCCTCCATTTCACAAGCCTGTTGGCTCTGGGTGAGCGTGTGCTGAGGCACTGTGCACCTCTGCCTGCTTCCATGTGCTCACGAAAGAAGGTTGCTTATGCAACAAATAAGTGAGTCCATTATTGTTTCTATGTGGAAACTTTTTCTGTTCAAGGACATTTGTAGTTCACAGACCCTTTCAGTCTTGTTTGCTCAGTCACGCTCACACACACACACACACACACACACACACACTTACACACACGTTTTACAGTCACACACAAATACACACATACTCCCAACCAATCATCATCAAGTTGTCTCCAGCCTGTACAATTAGTGTGGCAACAAGACAAATCTCTGTTTATGGTATAGAACAACGTGTTATGTGTAAGGAGCACATCTCATCACCGAAGACTAACGTCATAATGGAAGGCAATTAGCACTTATTTTCTTTCTTCAGACTGTCTTACATGAAAGACTCATTTTTACCAACGCACAATGGCCACCATTTCAGAATCATCCCCGTCTGAATGGGAGGGCACAGCTCTCCCGCCGCGCATCACACATCAGACATATCTGTGTTCCTGACTGAAATGCCCCTTTAATCCGAGCTGGATTATACTGTCCCTAGCACGTTGCCATTGCAAACTAGCCGCACGGAAAATGAACCGCCGGTAAACACGGGGGCCCTAACTGTGTTTTTATTCTTACGCTAATCCTGTTTTGTGTGAATTAGACAGACCATTAGCCGTGGCGCAGCGCTCCAAGCGAGCCTGTGTTTGGGTGTGTGCGTGTGTGTTTACTCAGAAACGAGTCGGGAGCCGGCAAGGCGCTGAATGGCGTCTCTCTGGTATTCACAGGGGGAGCGCAGCGCTCCGGCGTGTTCCTTTGCGCCCCACACCCACAGTATTGTCGCTGCCTCACACGCCGTCTCCGCTCCGTAAATTCAAATGAGTTAATTGCCTTAGTCTCTCCACATTTTTTTTTTTATTCTCTCCGCCCAATTCC
This sequence comes from Galaxias rostratus, assembly GCA_036024795.1. NCBI lineage: Eukaryota > Metazoa > Chordata > Actinopteri > Galaxiiformes > Galaxiidae > Galaxias > Galaxias rostratus. Next base: position 506 of record JAVQJS010117012.1, on the reverse strand, counting down.
ACCCCCACCCCCACCCCCCACCCCCTCTCCTATCTCACTCTCTTTTTCTCCAGCTTTCCCTTTTTGTGTCAGAACTGTAAAAATATGTCTTGTTCCCCATGTACTTTCACAGAGTTGCCACACTTCCAGGCTCGTCCAACGGTGCTCAGCCAGCGTGGGTCTCCCAGCCACAATCTTTTGCCCTCTTCCAACAACAACTGTCCTCCTCCATCCCCACTCTGTCTCAGTCTCCGTTTTCAATGATCTCCCTTGGATGGCTTGTCTCTGCAGCCTCCCTCGTCTTCCTCCCCTCTGTCTAATTCGATGACGGGAATTTACGGGTGACAAAGGCCCGCGGTGCAGGTGTGTGTGTGTGTGTGTGTGTGGGGGGGGTGACGGGGTTTGGATGGGGGCACACAAACCGTCCTGTTGTCTCTGGACTCACTCCATCCACTCCTGCAATTAATTATCGTCGCCCTGACGCATCTGACTGAGACGGAGAGAAAAGGATAGGAGAGAGAGAAAAG
>JAVQJS010117004.1:0-10704 GCA_036024795.1 Galaxias rostratus | reverse complement strand
TGTGTGTGTGTGTGTGTGTGTGTGTGTGTGTGTGTGTGTGTGTGTGTGTGTGCGTGCGCGTGTGCGCGTGCTCATGTGGTAGTGTAACATTGATCTTCTCTCCTGTCCCACATTTACTTTTCAGGCTTAGGAAACTTTTTTCATGTCGTGAGAAAAAGCACTCTTAAAGTGACAGAGAAACAAACTGTGGGATGAAAAGAAACCCGCACAATAGAAGAGTTTCTTGGAAATGAAACCCAACTGCGGTGTTGACTCTACCAAGAGGTCGCCATGGAACACAAGGCCACTACACAAATCAATTCCTGTTAGCTAGTGGGAGCAAACATCTGCTGTGAAGCCTTCCTCCCACTGGCAGGGAGAACTCTAGAGAGTTGACGCTCTCTAAAAAGAAAGTTATTTTTTCAACAGTCACAATGAAACTTGTTTTGGAGCACAACAACCGATCTAGCACTATCACTTTCTCTGCTGCCACTTATCTGCAACACTGCACTGGCTGTGAAAAAAATAGGTATTTTCTTATCTTGTTATCATCATTTATGTAAAAGGCAAATAAATAAAACATGTATTTTGTATAATTCCCCTGTGTCAAACCTGAGCGGTGTGCGCATGGGGTGTGACATGAGTTGTCCACAAACATCGTAACATACTATGGCTCTGAGTAGCCGCACAGTAAAAAGTAATGCTTAGACAGGACACTAGGGGGCAAAGTTTAACCAGACCAACACACTGGGCCTGTGTTCGAAACAAGTCACAGATCATGGTAGACTGATAGAAGACAAATACAACAGGTGTAAGCTCAGAACAGATCAAACACAAATTTAAAGATGGACATAAATATTATGGCATCTACTTTTCTGTCTTAAACCCAAGAGAAAAACAAGGACTGTATATCATAATAACCATAGACCTGATCTAAGAATGTAAATACCTATGTTTGTGTACACTTCCTACACATTTCCTGTCTCCTTCTGCTATGACCAAGGTAGGGCATCCACCTATGTGTGTGTGTGTGTGTGTGTGTGTGTGTGTGTGTGTGTGTGTGTGTGTGTGTGTGTGTGTGTTTGTGTTTGTGTGTGTGCCTGTGTGTGTGTGTTTGTGTGTGTGTTTTTTGTGTAACTATATATTTGCATACATATTTGGGCACTCCCTGTCTCACACACCCTGCTCCAGGAGGAAAGACTTCCAAATACCAGTCTGTTCAGTTTTGTCAACTTGAACGTCCGTCTGTGTTTTTCTGCTTGCCTGCCTGTCTGTTTTTGCACCGTCTGATTGGTGTCTGCCCACAAAAGAAAGGGACTGACTGTTTCTTCAATTCGCTCTACCCTCAGTAGACTAATGTTTAGACAAGAGCACACTGTCAGTCTTGTCTCTCCCTGTGTGAATCAGCTTACTGTTAATGGCCTTATCTAGATCTACCTACCAGGTGCTGGTACTGAGACCAGACTTGTTATCAAGTTCAGGATTGTTTAGTGGTCTTGTGATGTCTGACTGTTTGCACGATTGAGTGCCTATGGGCAACTTGCTCTCCTGTTTCCTTGTGTGCGTGTTTGTGTCTCTGTGTGTGTGTGTGTGTGTGTGTGTCTTGGATTGTGTTGATATTGATTCGTTTGTTAATTTGCTGGCCCAGGCATAGTCATAGCAAATGTTCTTCCTTCCTCCTTGTTATGTTAAAAGGAACCTCATTGCTGCGATAGATAGACTAGATTAAGCCAATAGTTTGAACTTTTCTTCATCATTCTACAGCCACACACCCATCTCACTCAACTCAGAACACAACCATAAATTTAACACAGAGAAAGTGCTACAAAAAACAACCATTTCAGGAAACGCAACACACACACACACACACACACACACACACACACACACACACACACACACGACCAGCAAACAAACAAACTCTTCTCATGTACCTGAGACCCTTCCTCCACTTTGTCCTCGAGCACATATATTTTTCAAACTTCCTCTCCACACACACACACACACACACAGACACACACACACACACACACACACACACACACACACACACACACACACTAAGGTCTCTCGTCTAGCTTGCGCGTGCACGTATACGCACACTTCACATAAGAGAGATCATAGGAGCAGGAAATTGTCTTTCCTGACTGATAATGATTTTCTGTCTGAGAAATAGATGAAGCGATATGCAAGAGAAGGTAAAGCTAAAAGAGGGGGATGGAGGAGAGGAAAACGGAATGGAGAAAATACCACTCTGGTGTCAGGAGCTGTGACTGAGTGGTGACTACACACCCACTCACACACGCACGCCGTAATAGGGACACACTCCGATGCACCGTCTGCAAATGGCTTTCTGTGTGTGTGTGTGTGTGTGTGTGTGTGTGTGTGCGCGTGCAAGCAAGTTCACATTTGCAGCTGTGCCCTGACTCGAGATAGTAAGGAAGTTAGAGAGAGAGAGAGAGAGAGAGAGAGAGAGAGAGAGAGAGAGAGAGAGAGAGAGAGTCGATTGACCTTAAATCCTAGAGATCATTCATCCTGAACACAGATGCCCCCACTCCTCCACCCTGCTCTCTAGTGGGGATTACTCTGCTGCTACAGCGGGGCCTGCTATGTGCGTTACCTGGCCTCTTATCTGGTTGGGGGGGGTTACAGGCACCAGACTGATCCCAGCCGCCCGTCACCACGCCCAGGCCCCCGGGATAGAGACACGGGGGGGTCGGAGCAGTGCCGAGTTCTCCGTGAGAAGCAGAGCCTCCCCTCTAATCAGCTTAGCCAGCCGCTCCTCCTGATCTCTCCACCTGACCCTGCACTCCTTCACCACCTTATTAGATCGTCCCAGGGCTTATTGCATTGGCCCTAAACGGTGCCGTGTCGTTACCTCGGTGTAACCCTACGCCCGGGGGCCTGTCCCCGTGACGACGAGGGGAGGAGGAGTGGCGGGGCGGGCGAGGCCCCTGGACCAGCAGAGATCCACTCTGTGGCGCCGCGGGAGGCCCGAGGAGGCCTTCTATTAGAGCTGATGGCTTCCAGAGAGGCCGACTGTCACGTCTAATCTGAAACCCATTCATTCCCCTCTCTGGGTTCAGAGCGTACCCAGCAACATGATCCAGCCTACGCCTGGGACCCTTCCTGGGTTGCCGCTTGTAAAACCATGGGAGATACACCGTTACCGCGGTGGGGAACAGCATGCTTGGTCGGAGCACTTGAATGGAGTTGGGCATTGATCCTGGATTTGCCCTTGGGAGTGCGTGTTTGCGTAATTATGTACATTATGACAGGAACATGATTTTTGGCTAAGCGCTGTTTCTGGGAAAGCTGCTCTATCAGCACAAGCTAACCCGCCCACCCCACAAACAGTTGAAACTGAGGACCTGTTGTGGTCATGTTGGGAAGCCCCCTGGCAACCAAACCACCGGCCCCCTCTCTCCACACTGGCCTCTGCTGCACCACACCCTGTGACTCCCGCGCCTCCCTGCGGCCGACCAGGCCTCGCGCTCCCCCCGTCTGACTGCTCAGCCCCGTGGCTCGGGGTCATCCAAAGGCCCCAGGCCCCGCCTGACCGGGGTCATGACCGACGCGCGCCCGCCGTCCCTCTGGGAGCTGCAGGCAGGAGGCCGGGCCCGGCCGGGACAAAGAGAGCCCCTGTGTGCAGCACAGGGCTCTGCTAAAAATACACCCACCCACCGCCGTCACCTGCCGACCCACCACCCGCACCGTGTGAACCCAGCCACGTAGGAAACAGCCCAGCCTTGTCCTCACAGTACGGGCGGGGTCTCTGAAGGCTGAAGCCAGGGTCGCTGAGGTCACATCTAAGGTCAAACGGTGGAGACGCTGGCTGTGTGACCTTGGAGTTTGTTACGTTGGAAAATTGTTGTGACAAGATGGCGGTTTTGACAGGCGGTAGGGAGCGGAGAGCAGAGGAGAGAGAGACAAAATGAGACAAAGAGAAACAGAGAAGCACAGGGAGAGAGAGAGAGCTCGAGAATGAGAAAGGAGAGGGAGAGGTTGTACAGGGCAAAACTCTTTGCCCTGACAGCTTTGTCAAACAGAATCAAGGCACTAGGGAGAGAAAGGAGCCAGGCACTAATATGTGGGATAGCTGGAGAGGCACAGACAGGGGGAGCAGATTGAGTGCGACACAGGACGGAGGGGGTGCATTTTATGGTGGGACACACTCAATCCGGGAAATTAATTAGCAAGGGAGCAGGAAAAGGACAGAGTGTGTGTGTGTATGTGTGTGTGTGAGTGTGTGTATGTGTGAGTGTGTGTGCGTCCCACCTGCTCCAGGAGGTCCTCCACCTTCCTCTGCCAGCCCTCGCGGGCGGCCATCATGTCCAGGTCCTTCTGCTGGGCCAGCTGGTGGAGCGCGGCCTGCCGGTCGGCCTCGTACTCTTCGGCCAGCTCCTCCTTCAGCAGACGCAGCTCCTCCCTGCCAACGGTAACCGCACCCGTTACCCTCCGCTGTCCTCCCACCGGACGGACCAGGCGGTCGGAGCGCTTTTCCCCACGGACCCCGTAGTCAACGCACTCCTTCCGCCCCGAGCGCGCCGCGATGTCTAGGGGAGGGCGACGTTTAACGGCGGCTCGCCGTCTCGGTGCTGCAGTGCCCCCCCTCCCACACACAGATACACACACACACACACACACACACACACACACACACACAGGGAGACTTCCCATGTTCCCTAGCGACTGAGTGTGATGGTGTAACTAGACGGTGTGTTTCACTCAGTAAAGGTAATGAACTAGGAAATGGAGCGTGGGTGGTGAACAGACAGACACAAGCTGCCTTTTCAGAGGAACGGATAACACACTGCAAGGTGTGAGAGAGAGACAAAGAGATAGAGAGAGAGAGAGAGAGAGACAGACAGACACTGACAGACACGGACAGAGAGAAAGAGAGAGAGAGAGAGAGGGAGAGAGAGAGAGAGAGAGAGAGAGAGAGAGAGAATGTGTACAGTGAAAAGTTTAAAATCAGCACGGCTGGGTTACAATCTCAAAAAGTGTCTTTTTACCCCCACATTGTAATCTATGTTGATGTCCAAAGCCCCTATTATTTGGCTCCATCTTGTAAACAATCAGCGGAGCTGTTGATGTCATTTACAGCCGATTAGGCTGAAGTCGAGATGCCTAATGCAGGCCGACTGTGCTCACAGAGCCAGCAGAGAGAGCCGACAGCTTTACCCCCCATCCCACAGTATGCAGGGTGGCTGGAGGAGGCCACCACGTCCGCCCCCCCCTCCAACCGAGAGAACACCGCTTCCATCAGCCATTGCTAACCTGTCGGGGCGGGGCGGGGGGGGCTCTGTCTTCTGGGGAGAGGAGAAGCAGCGGGAAGAACACGAGGGGGGGGGGGCTCTCAAATTGGTGTGTGTCCACGGTGTGCCCCTTTGTTAGGCCGGAGAGGAGGTCAGGCTGGTTGGTGTGGGGCTGGTGGAGGAGCGCCGGTCTAATCACACACACCCTGCCTGCCTGAACAGCCCGTGAAGGAAGGGATGTGTCTGCCTCCACACCACAATGAGGGAGAAGGGTGCTGACAGCTTGACAGGGGCGGAGAGGTTGGGCCTATTTTTAGCTCTGCCAGTGCTCCTATTTAGAGGGAGAGAATGGAAGTGGGGGTAGAAGGAAAACTGCAAATAACGTAAGTAGCAAGCTAATGTATCCCCCTGTGGTACCCCCCACCGCCGCGCAGGGGGATGGTGGGGACACGTCTTTGTAGTGTTTGTGTTTTGTCTCTGTAAACTCCGTCCCGCGCGCCGCAATTACCTCGCAATGGCATCCCCCCGGAGGAGGCTTTTCTGGCGCTCATTTTGTTTTCCGTGTGAACCTGGCAGCGCTCTCTGCCTGGGCGCGGCGGCCCTCCGGGGCGCTCGGCGGAACAGCTGAGGTGAGCGGCGGCCCGAGGCCCAACCCAGGCCCTGGCTCGGCTCGGTGTGGCCTGTTTTGGTCATGGCACTGCACACCCTTCCTATTTTTACCTGTGCCCAGCAGGGCTCTCTCAGAGACCAGGCAGGAGCGGGACAGGCAGGGCGTGGATGAGAAATCTGCCCGTCATGTTATCTCCTGCTTCATAAAGCCCCCGTTCTTCCCTCGACGGCAGATAGATCGCCATATAGATCACCCCGGCCGGCGGCCAGCGCACTACGTCACATTTATTGCATCCTTTTTTTTCGCTCCTCTCGAGAGGTGAGGGGCAGGGGAACGAGGCGAGGGGAGGGGCAGAGCCCCTCGGATATGCCGGAGGGCGAGGAGGACGGGTGGTGAAGATTCAACACGGTGAGACAAGTCTAACAAATGAGCCGACGGGACAGGAAACTTTACGAGGCCTGCTGGGTGAGTCGCTCTCCTCGGTGGCGCCGGAGAGCTGGTCCTCTGGGAGCAGGGGGTGTGTGGGTCGGGCTAGAGGGGGAGGATCTCTCTGGGAGCGGGGGTGGGGGATGGGGGTTGGGCTGGAGAGGTGGCCGGGGGGGAGGAGAGGGAAAAGCCATAGGAGCCTGGCTGTGTGAACGTGGCCTCTACTACCTCCACAGCCCTATAGATCTCCCACTGGTACAGAGTCAACACAGCTGCTCACTCTCTGTGTGTGTGTGTGTGTGTGTGTGTGTGTGCGTGCGTGCGTGCGTGCGTGCGTGCGTGCGTGTGTGTGCATGTGTGTAAATCCTCCTGCTGCTGTCGGCAGTGACCAGTCAGCAACTCAACCCACTCTTTGAAACACTGCCATGCCATCCACTCACTCCCCCAGACACAGGAGCACACATTGTAAACCACAGAAACACACGGTTAGACTAGCTACAGCCCCCAGAGCATTCATCACGCTGCTAGGGGCCCTTTAGGGGGGAAGGAAGAGGAGATAGCTGGAGTCGCTAAGAGGATAAAGAGGGCAGGGAGACTAATAGGGGGGAGTAATGATGCACCACACATCTGTCAGATTTATGGCTCTGCGTCGTCCTCCTCCTCTCTTCAAATACCTGGCTGGCTGATAGTCCCAGCATCCCCCCCCCACCACTCTCTCTGACTCTGATGACAAGAGTCACTTGTGAGTGATGGAGCAGGAGGGGCAGCAGGGCTCAAACTGCGACGGACACTGACAGTGCACCACCACGCAGCAGGCTAAGGCCTGCCTCCAGACACAAGTAATGCTAGCTGCTAATAGAAGACATGGAGGAGGGGGGTGTGGGGTGGGGGTTAATTATAATGCATTGACACACGCTCTAAGGGGCCACCAATGTCCCCTTGGTCTCCTTTTCCCGTCCCTAGGAACGCACAATCACACACACACACACACACACACACACACACACACACACACACACACACACACACACACACATACATACACACAAACCACAAACACAGAACACACACACACACACACACACACACACTCACACACATACACACAGAGAGACACACACACACACATGCACACACCTCGCACATACTGTCGTCGCGTTCCAATACGACGCTGCTAGCGAGAGGGGCTGTTGGCTAAAATGATCACATCAATCGAAGTGATAAATAAAACAGTAGAGGAATTGATAAAATGCCACAATTATTTGGAAGATGAATGGCTGAATTTGCGTTTGAAAATTGGACTGGATCTCAGTGTAACAAAACAGAACTCGTCATCATCAATGAGCCTGTCATTAGATGGGTTTCTGTCAGGTCCACAATGGCCGGCCGGACAATGGAATCCATCTGGCCTATAGCAGCCACGAGAGTGTCACCGGTGATGTATAGAGGCCATAGGTGAAACACATCACGTTCTCCGCGTACAATGCATCAACGCGGAGTCTGCGTTTGAGGCATTGTTCCATCATATCGACTGTTTGTTTCTCAAAGCAGTGAGCGATTTGTTTTTTTTCGTTTGGACAGCGGGCATGGTAGGAAAAGTATGCGCTCCGTAGCATAAACAAAATGGAACTGGTGGAATTCCAAATGAATTCATTCATCAACATAATTTGTATGAGAGCAAGATAGATGCAAAACAACGCGAATATATCATAGAACGCGCCCACAGTTACTACCCTAGCTAGGCTCACCATTACAGGAAGGGGAAAACAATTCCATCTCCATTCCCGGCGAAAAAACAACAACCTGCTCCCAAGTCTTTTCCCCCCATTTAATTCAAAAGGTTATTTGCAAAGTTGCTACTCATAAAATGTGAACTATCATATCCTATAATTTATTTATGACTATAAACCCTTTGGATTTAGCAGTTATGTGCCTTGTAATGATGCATTGGTTAACACCGCATGAATATCGAAGGCACATAAACATTTTTTAATAGATCTGAGCATAAGAGTTTGTGAGTCGGTGGGGGAGGAAATATGACTGAGGAAGCGTTAAAGCGCCTTGCATAGCCCAGAGCACACGAGACCCAAGATGGGGGCCACACCATGCATTGTTCACTGTGTACACAAAGCAACAGTGGATGTATAAATAAGGATGGCGACAGAAAGTAGTCCGCCACAATGAATGGCAATGGACGGCGGGCGACAGTGCAGAGTTACACGGCTCTTGTGATGTCAGGAGTGTGTGTGTGTGTGTGTGTGTGTGTGTGTGTGTGTGTGTGTGTAGGAGAACCCTGGTCTCTCTGTGGCCATTAAGACCTGCAAGAACTGCACCTCAGACACCGTCAGGGAGAAGTTCCTGCAGGAAGCACGTGAGTGTGTGTGGGTGTTTGTGAGTGTGTGTGTGTGTCTGTAGTGTGGATGTGTGTGTGTGTGTCTGTAGTGTGAATGTGTGTGTGTCTGTAGTTTGGATGTGTTTGTGTGTGTGTGTGTGTCTGTAGTGTGAATATGTGTGTGTGTGTGTCTGTAGTGTGGATGTGTATGTGTCTGTAGTGTGGATATGTGTGTGTGGGTGTCTGTAGAATGGATGTGTTTGTGTACGTGTGTGTGGTTGTCAGTGTGTGTGTGGGTATGTGTGCGTGTGTGTGTCTGTGCACGTGAGTGTGTGTGTCAGTTAAATAGGACGTGTGTTGCTGTGTTTCCATAGTGACCATGCGTCAGTTTGACCACCCCCATATCGTGAAGCTGATTGGTGTGATCACTGAGAACCCGGTGTGGATCATCATGGAGCTCTGCACCCTGGGAGAGGTACCTACCCCTGACCCTTGACCCCTGACCCATAGCCCGCAAACCATTTCCCCCACACCCAACCCTGACCCCTGACCCCTAATCCTAAAACTATTTCCCCCACACCCAACTCTAACACCCCACTGCCTCTCTCCATCTCTTTCTTTCTCTCTCTCTCTCTCTCTCTCTCTCTCCATCTCTCACTCTCTCTCTCTCCATCTCTCTCTCTCTCTCTCTCTCTCTCCGTCTCTGTGTCTCTCTATGTCTCTCTCTCTCTCTCTGTCTCCCTCTCTATGTCTCTCTCACTCCGTCTCTGTGTCTCCAGCTCCGCTCCTTCCTCCAGGTGAGGAAGTTCAGTCTGGACCTCTCCCTCCTCATCCTCTACTCCTCCCAGCTCAGCTCAGCCCTGGCCTACCTGGAGAGCAAGCGCTTTGTGCACAGGTAACACACACACACACACACACATCCACTCAAATAACACACACACACATCCACTCCACACACACTCACACACACGCACACATTCACAGAGGTAACACATAGAGGCTATAACACAACATTGTTAGCTAATGACAGTAGGACACTTTTATGCAATCATCATTATTTCATTGACTGTTTACACTACACCCCTGACTTTGGTGTTTTACTGCTGGTTGTGTGTGTGTCTGTGGGTGTGTCTGTGTTACCTGTGTGTGTGTGTGTGTGTGTGTGTGTGTGTGTGACTGTGTGTACTGTGTGTGTCTGTGTGTGTGTCTGTACCTGTGTGTGTGTGTGTTTGTGTATTTGTGTGTGTGTGTGTGTGTGTGTGTGTGTGTGTGTGTGTCCACAGGGACATAGCAGCAAGGAATGTGCTGGTTTCTTCTCTAGACTGTGTGATGCTGGGAGACTTTGGCCTATCCAGATACATGGAAGACAGTTCCTACTACAAAGGTACCCATGCACACACACACACACACACACACACACACACACGCACACACACAGTGGACATTTGAGAAGAAGAGAGCTGTTGTTGTTTTGTAGCCTCGTTTGCTTTTGGACTGATTCCCATCATTTCTGAAATCGATATTGTATTGATTGTTGTAAATTCATACTTAGGGTTAGTATGTATGTGTGTGTAATAGTGTGTGTGGCTGTGTAACAGTGTGTGTGTCTATGTGCGTGTGTGTATGTCTGTGTAATAGTGCGTGGCTGTATGCAATGGTGTGTGTAAGTATGTGTAACAGTGTGTTTCTTTGCGTAACTGTGTGTGTGGTTAACAGTGCGTGTGTGTATGTGTGGTTGTGTAACAGTGCTTGTGTGTGTGTGTGTGTGTGTGTGTGTGTGTAGTTGTGTAAGAATTTGTGTGTGGTTGTGTTACAGTGTGTGTGGTTGTGTTACAGTGTGTGTGGTTGTGTTACAGTGTGTGTGGTTGTGTAACAGTGTGTGTGTGTGTGTGTGTTTGTGTGTGTCTAGCCTCTAAAGGGAAGCTGCCTATCAAATGGATGGCTCCAGAGTCCATTAACTTCCGACGCTTCACCTCAGCCAGTGATGTCTGGATGTTTGGTACGTTACCAGCTCTCTGTGTGTGTGTGTATGTGTGTGTGTGTGTGTGTGTGTGTGTGTGTCCGTGCGTGTATGTGTGTCCGTGCGTGTGTGTGTGCGT